>JAQQPU010000079.1:0-49521 GCA_029168905.1 Artemia sp. Kazakhstan ARC1039 | reverse complement strand
TTTTTTTCTTATTGATGAAACGGGTTTACTTTGAAAACATTCATTCATAAGTACCAGGCAGATTCACACTAAAACAAATTGGTGTGACGAAAGCGATATCGACATCCCCACCTAACATTGTGCTCGAGTGACAATGGCGCCCTTTGTCCAGTGCCCAAGTTAAATTAAAAGGCCAGGTCATAATAAAAGCTTTCAATTTGGGAGGTTTAAGGAGGAGTCTTTGACAGTCTTATGACCTCAGGGTACTAGATGTTGCAACGTTCTTAAGTATCTACAGTGGTTTAAAAAATTCGATCACCCCACAAAGGATTATCAAAAATATGCACAAATATAACAAATGTAACATTTGGAATATTATAATACTTTTTTCAAAGCTTTGAAGAAAGGCAAAAAAAGGCTAAATACCCCTAACTACGCTTAAAAGCTATTTTAAAAAGAAACTCTTTGGAGATTTCCATGGAAATGACCATACCAGAAGCTTTGAGCCTGGGTGGGGATCAAAGAGGAGTCTTTGAGTATTTTGACCACATGTGACTTATTGTTGCGACTTTCTTAAATTTGGTAATTTTTGTGAGCATTTGGAAATCAAAGCTTAAACTCAATAACTGATACTAAGTGTCCTAACATTTTGCTTGGATTAAAAGTGACGAACTAGGATGAAAATCCCAACATCTTCCTGGAGCTACTTCAGTCTGCATATTATTTCATTTAGTTACATTTAAAACGGATGAGCTTTTCATATTTTACCTAAGAAAATAGCTGGCACTTCATTTTTCTTCATATCGAATAGACCATTAAGAGTTTTTTGTTTCATTGTAATTGAAAAGTTCTCATGTGAAGTGTTGATCATGTATTTTTCAATTTGATAAATTTACTCCTTTTAGATGCAGTTTATAATTTGACTGATATTAGGTATTTATCTGTTTATAATTTGGAATGAATCCCCAAAAGAAAAAATGAATAATATCCAAAAGAGCAGCCAAAACCAATAAAAAAGCAGCCATTCAGCCTTAGCCTACATGACATATATTCTATAAAGAAGCCAAAAAAAAACTTTAAAATCCTTTTTTTTTAATTGTTATTAAAAACCAGTTTTTAATACAAGAAGGCTTTTTAGGAATCCAAAAGAGCAAAAAAAAAAAACAATCAATATCAAAGTCGCCCATTTCAACTGTTTTAAAGGTGGCAAAACAGATATAGGCAAAAGGCATTATGAAAAAATTAAGCTTCTAAGTTCAAAGTTATATTCAAAGTTTTTACCCAGACAACTGACAAATTTGGTGATACGGTGTCTGAAGTTTTGTGTGCAGTAATGCTCGATGAAAAAAACTACTAATTTTGATAATTATTTATGTTAAGAATACATAGCTAATAGATACTTCAACTACTCGTATTATGCAAGGGTTCTGAAACGTCACAGCAATTTCGTTTCTACCAGATTTCTACTTCTCTTGATGAATAACGAAGAAGACCAGTTTCCAGCCAGCGACTTGTGAATTTTGAACTCATGAATAGGCTCGAATCTGTTGTAAATTTAAGCTGTGATTTGAGAAAGACTGATGAAAACATTAATGTTTGCGGTCAACATTGATCACCCCGGCGGCGCGCCGCCGACGTGTTACCTGCGGCGCGGCGCCGGGGTCTAGCTGAAATGGTTACATCGTTGGAAGTGAAAACGATATGGATGTTTCATAGATTGTCATTCTCTTATTTAAGTGGCTACACATTTGTGTAAAATTTGCTTACCTTTTTTTTATTGTAATCATTGCGAGAACAGAATTAAAAAACAAGTGAGGATTGGATTAAAGATTTGTTGTTAGACCGCGGTCGGCTTCATGGAGTAGGAGTTATGTACTTCTAATGGATGGTGTCTTAACTAAAAACAATAGTATGGCTACTGCCCGTTTCCCTAACGGTAAAAGCATCATTCTCTTACTTAAATAACCAATTATATTACTTAGAATTATCATTCTCTTACTTAAGTGGCTACAAAGTTCTGCAAAATTAGTTTACCTTTTTTTTATTATAATTAATCGAAACAATTTTTTGCACAAAATAGATTTTTCAAAAAAAGTAAAGAACTCCATTAAACCAAAAATGAACAAAATAGAATCAAATAATCTACCAAGCATTCAACTACTACAAATCAGTATCAATAAATAAATAAAACCCAAAACAAACAGAAATCAAAAGAAGTCAAATTCAAAACGAGCTGAAATTAATCTGAGTAGGGTTCGAAACCCTATAATTTCTAAAAGCCAGAATATAATTCGTACTTTACTGAAAAAAATTCAAATGAATTTACTGAAAAAACTCAAATGAATTTACTGTAAAAAAAAATGTGTAGTGTCAATTTAATATACATATGCTGATATTTATTCCTTATAATCTCAGTTAATTTTTGTTTTCTTAAAGTGTATCAGTTAATTTTTGTTTTCTCGTCGGTGTATATGTCTAAGAGTAAAAACTACCGCTGCCTGGCCGAGATGTCTTGTGACATAATCTACGTAAGATCCTGCCACCTTCAAATAAGTGGATCCGGCAGTCGACGGGATTTTATGGACTAGCCAGCCACAGTCCAAAGCTCTCTGGGAGGTCCCTCAATTTTCATCAGTGCATTTGTTAGAGAGGCTTTATCGGCTGTCCTCATCATCTCGAACTAACTGAAGAGCGATGATGGAAAAGTACAGAGCTCGAACGACAGAACTTCGTTCAAGTCAGAACCATTGGTGCTAGCCACTGCTGCTAGACGTTGAAATATTAGAGCTAGGTCGCTTCCATATTCTTCAGAACCGTTTCTCCCACATATTTGGCATCGTCTGCGTTTACAGATGACGAAACACGGACACCAATAACCAGGTTCAGCAGCTATGATTCCTGCCTGAGTGGTTCTAGGGGCTCAATGTATGGAGCTATCTTTTCGATGTCCGCCAGGTCTCTAGCTCTCCTCGAAGATATCCCTTCTGCATAATTTTCAATAGTCAACTCCGCAAGGCCAGTCAGGTTCTGCATGCGTTCATTAACTAGAACCAAAGTAGGCAGAGCAGATGTTCAAATTGTCCGCTGTAATTCAGTCATGCCTCTACAGACCGCCACTCGCATTTATACTTCTCATTAACGTCTGTTCGATCACCAAATCAGGAGAAAGTGCCACCCAGTAGTTGTCAGTTCTTCGGATGAACATGTACTCCTGTAACGTTCTGTACTGCTCTGGGTTGTCTTTCCTCAACTGAAACATCGACTGCATTCCGTGTAGACTCCGTGTAAAGATTGTGGCCGAAAGCAGCAAAGTAAGGAAGCACTTCTAACATCGACTGTAGATAAAGCTCAAGGTTACTACTTCGTTCAGCTCTCAGGTTCTTTCTCAGGATTCCAAGTAGGTCCAGATATTAAAACCAAAGACTTGCAGCTCTGGAATCGGATAATCGTTCTTTTGCACTTTGAACTATTTCATAGATAAGCTTTGCTGCTTCCGACACCTGCGCTTCGTATATGGCATCTCCTTCAAGGAGCGACTCGTAAGCCTGTTTTGCCTTTTCAAGGGGTTCTGGTAGCATGCCATTGCCATCAAACGCTCTGTTATTCAATTCTGATGATAAAAGGTGATAAAGGGTGATAAAGATGATAAAGGGCTACCTCCAACAGACCATGGCCTCACACTGCAAGAGAGACAGCTTTGCCTTGTAACATACTACGCCCAGTGTTAGGCACGTATACTTGACTTAAGATTTCCAAAAGTCTTGAGTCAGCCATAAGGAAGCCAAAGGCTCCTAGGAAATTCTCGCATGTGTGAAATTAGCATTTCTTAAAGCACTTGTGGCAGGCTCTACATGAACGATGCACATAGCCTTCTAGTAAAGCGGGTAGTCAAAGGTAATGACTAGAGTAATTTCCAGCTCGATTAGCGCGCTCGTAAGCATGCATAGGTGTAGAATAAACACAGGAGATATGTATGGGGTTGTGGTTAATCACTGGCAAAATCGAATATTCGATTTGTCCGAATGAGGTAGCTTTTGGTGTATTGACCACATAAAGCATGACCAACTTATGTCTGAGCTTTAGAAAAAGCCAGAAGTGCGCCAGTGCGTTTCAATCTCTCAATCATTGTCAGAAGTGTCATCATTGTTTGTCAAGCAAACAAAAATCCTTGGTTGCGACTTGGCGGGTTTTTGGTAAGTGTAGATTGGCACGCAGCCGATTGACTTCATCTCATCTCCCCTTGCTTGTTTTCTTGCACTGAAAGCTCTGTTGCCGGCAACGCAGGTGTAGAAACTTCAAGAAATCCCATTCCATGAAAGGTATTCAGACCGTCGATAGTAGCCATATCATAATCGACGTTGTCTCCTACACACTGAAAAAAAATGTGCTTTTTCTTCGGACTCTTTCAACAACGTTTGATTTACTCTTGCACATCTCTCAAATTTTTTACCTCTCAGTACGAAGAGCAGAAGCCGAGATTCTGAAGCCATAGTTATAGATCTTGGAGGCCTGCTGAAAATCAAGCACTTAGTTCATTTGAATAATGATATACTGGTGCTTTCTGCTAACTCTTTGAGCTACTTCACGAAGTCCGGTGGTGAATGTACTTCGTTATGCTTCAGACTTTTCTCAATAAAACTATGGACTGCATATGCTTCCTGCTTCAGTGACTTAGCTCACAGTGCTCCATTATTACTTTGAACAGTCTGGGGTACTTACGAAGTAGATCTTGCACAGCAAAAGATGATGATTAAATTTTGGTTCTGTGGCACATTTGAATCTGAACAAGTGATAATCTCAGAAAGGTCAAGAAAGATAGATGAAATGCTGTCAACAATCAGAATACCACCAATTGCTATTTTATTTTTTCCATAACCTGCAATTGTTTCAGATCACACTGTGCAGAAAAGTTCTTCTCTGCATTCCTCAGAAGCCTTTTGATATTAAAATACACTCATCAAGTTAGATGTTGTAATTTTTCATTTATAGAAAAATGATGAAGTATTACAACAAGGAGACACAATAAATTTTTAAGGTCAAATCATAGAACAGGTGTAGAACTATTAGACCTATCGTTTTTTCTCTTCTCTCTAGTCTTAGCCTTGGTAATACCATGTCCTTCAATACCCTTCTCTTTTGGTTCTGGCAGCTCAATGCCATATTTTCGGCAACACGTTTCTCTTCGCATGTGTCAGATCAGTCCTTCTACGGCTTATCAAAGTCCAGATTGTAATTATGCTTGAAAATATTCCTATAAATTCTTGAAGATACTAGAGTACTGCTTTCATCCTTCTGTAAACCAAAATACTAAAAATACCCTAAACTTCAGAACCTCAGTTTACAAAATGACTAGATAGAAGGTCAATTAAAATAAAACGAACAGAAAGTACAATAAATAACTAAGTCAAACTCAAAACGAGCAGAAATTAACCAAAGTTGGGCGCAAAACCCCTATGCCTTCCAAAGGCCAGAACAAAATTTGCACTTTACTGAAAAAAAAATATAAATGTTTTTACTTTTATAACTTTAATAAATCAAATAATATTAACATTTTGATTATTAAATATCAGTATATGTATATTAAACTGACAATGCACATTCATTTGTATTTTGTCACTAAAGTGCAAATTTTGCTCTGGCCTTGGGAAGGCATGGGGTTTTGCGCCCAACTTATGTTAATTTCTGTTCGTTTTGGGCTTTATTTATTTATCGATGCTGAATTGTGGTAGTTTCACGCTTGATAGATCATTTGATTTTAATTTTGCTCATTTTTGCTTGATGGAGTTCTTTACTTTTCTTTGAAAAACTTAATTTGTGAAAAAAAATTTAAATTAATTTCGTTTCGTTTTATATTGACATAGTTTTTTCAGGGAAAAAGAAAATAACACTAAATCTTTTCGTTTTTTAAGACTTTATAGTTTGGCCTGCTATTTCTATGCTGAAGAAAATTTTTCAGCAATTTTTAACAACATACACCGTTTTAAAATCTGGTCACATATAGTATTGTTTACTTTATTCTCATACCTTCTCTAGTTGACAATAATGGAAAACTTGATATCATTCGCAAAAAATCCGTTTACTTTCTTTGATAGCTTGGATACACTTACGCTATTTTGATTTGGTTAAATTTCTAGAGCAGATGTAGCCCCGAGAGTTTGAACATAATACCCTAAGTCGTTCTTGGGATACTGCTGAGATGCCTTATTTGGAATTAGCATTATCAAATTGCATTTTGATTTAATCTTAAGGCAACATTTAGTTTTTAAACATAATAGGCAAATGAGAGGGTGGGAGTGGAAGGGGATTAGTTCCCCTCCAATCACTTTCGACTATTAAAAAGGGCATCAGCCCTTTCTATTTTCAATCGAATGAGCCCCTTTCAAAGTTCCCACGACAACTCCATCGATACGAAGTGCCCTGGTCTAAACAACAACATCAACAAAAATATTACTAATTACTTTCGACTATTAAAAAGGGCATTATCCCTTTGAATTTCAAATCGAATGAGCCCTTTTTTTGAAGTTTCTACGACAACACCTTCTATAAAACCCTTATATGCCCCCAGGGTACATAGTAAACCCCATACTCTGAGGGCTGTGGGGGAGTATCCTCCTCAAAAACATATTTTCTATCTGGAAATCAACTACGCTGGAAAAAATGGCTGTCTCAAAATTTTTATTGGATGTGTTTGGGGGAATGATGGGCGTTGGGGGGGGGCTAGTTGCCTTCCAATCACTTTCGACTATTAAATAGGGCACTAGCCCTTTGAATTTCCAATTGAATGAGCTTTTTTTGAAGTTTCTACGACAACACCTTCTATAAAAACCTTATATGCCCTCAGGGCATAACTTAAAACAACCCTTGCCCCAAGGGTTGTGGGGGAGTGTCTCCTCAAAGACATATTTTCTATCTGGAAAAGAACTACGCTCAACAAAATGGCTATCTCAAAATTTTGACGGGATTTGTTTGGGCGAATGATGGGCGTGGGGGGGGGGCTAGTTGCTCTTCAATCACTTTCGACTATTAAAAAAGGCACTAGCCCTTTCAATTTCCCATCGAATGAGCCTTTTTTGAAGTTTCTACGACAACATCTTCTATAAAAACCTTATATGCACCCAGGGCATAATTTAAAACCCTCGCCCTGAGGGTTGTGGGGGAGTATTCTCCTTAAAAACATATTTTCTATCTGGAAATAGACTATGCTGAACAAAATGGCTATCTCAAAATTTGGATTGGATGTGTTTGGGGGAACGATGGGAGCGGGTGGGGGGCTAGTTGCCCTCCATTCACTTTCGACTATTAAAAAGGGCACTAACCCTTTGAATTTTCAATAGAATGAGCTTTTTTGAAGTTTCTAGGTCAAGACCTCTTTAAAAACCTTATATGCCCCCAGAACACAACTTAAAACCCTTGCCCAGAGGGTTCTGAGGGAGTGTCCTCCTCAAAAACATATTTTCTATCTGAAAATCAATTACGCTGAACAAAATGGCTATCTCAAATCTTTGATTGGATGTGTTTGGAGGAATGATGGGTGTGGGGGGGGGGCTAGTTGCCCTCCAATCACTTTCGACTATTAAAAAGGGCAGTAGCCCTTTGAATTTTCAATTGAATGAGCTTTTTCTGAAGTTTCTACGACAACACCTTCTATAAAAACCTCTTATGCGCTCAGGGCAAAACTTAAAACCCCTGCCCTGAAGGTTGTGGGGGAGTATCCTCCTTAAAAACATATTTTCTATTCGATAATCAACTATGCTGATCAAAATGGCTATCTCAAAATTTGGATTGGATGTGTTTGGGGGAATGATGGGCGCGTGGGGGGGGACTAGTTGTCCTCCAATCACTTTCAACTATTAAAAAGGGCACTAGCCCTTTGAATTTTCGATCAAATGAGTCCCTTTTGAAGTTTCTACGACAACACCTTCATTGAAAACCTTATATACCCCCAGGGCATAACTTAAAACCCTTGCCCCGAGAGTTGTGGAGGAGTGTCTTCCTCAAAAACATATTTTCTATCAGAAAATCAACTACGCTGAACAAAATGGCCATCTCAAATTTTGATTGGATGTGTTTGGGGGAAGGATGGGCTTGGGGTGGGGAGGGCTAGCTGCCTTTCATTAAAAACTTTATATGCCCCCAGGGCATAACTTACAACCATTGCCCTGAGGACTTTGAGGGGAGGGGTTTTCATCCATAAAGACCCAATTTCCAAACCTTTCAACTACGTTGAATAAAATGGCTATCTAAAAATTTTGATTGGATGTGCTTGGGGACAATGTGGGCGTGAGAGGGGGGTTAGTGGCTTTCAAATCACTTTTGACTATTAAAACGAGTACTAGCCCTTTGAATTTGAAATCGAATGAGCCCTTTTTTAAGTTTTTACAACAAAGATTTCAACAAAAAATCTTATTTGCCCCCACGGCATAACTTATAATCCTTCCCTTGAGGGTTGTGGGGGAGTGTATTCCTCAAAAATATATTTTCTATCTGGAAATCAACTACGCTGAACGAAATGGATATCTCAAAATTTTTACTGGATGTGTTTGGGGGAATGATGGGCGTAGGGGGGGGGGCTAGTTGCCCTCCAATCACTTTCGACTATTAAAAAGGGCACCAGCCCTTTGAGTTTTGAATAGAATGAGCTTTTTTGAAGTTTCTACGACAACGCCTCTTTGAAAACCTTATATGCCCCCAGAACACAACTTAAAACCCTTGCCCAGAGGGTTGTTGGGGAGTGTCCTCCTCAAAACATATTTTCTAACTGGAAATCAAATACGCTGAACAAAATGGCTATCTAAAAAATTCTGATGGGATGTGTTTTTGGAAATGATGGGCTTGGGGGTGGCGGGGAGCTAGTTGCCAACCAATTACATTCTACTATTAAAAAGGGCACTAGCCCTTTGATTTTCCAATCGAATAAGCCTTTTTTTGAAGTTTCTACGACAACACCTTCGATAAAAACCTTATAGGCCCCCAGGGCATAACTTAAGACCCTAACCCTGAGGGTTGTGGGGGAGCGTCCTCCTCAAAAACATATTTTCTATCTGAAAGTCAATTACACTAAACAAAATGGCTATCTCGAAACTTTGATTGGATGTGTTTGGAGGAATGATGGGCGTGGGGGGAGGGGGACTAGAAGCCCTCCAATCACTTTTGACTATTAAAATGGGCACTAACCCTCCGAATTTCCAATCGAAAGAGCCTGTTTTGAGGTTTCTACGACAATGCCTTCTATAAAAAACCTTATATGCCCCCAGGGCATAACTTAAAACCCTTGCCCTGAGGGTTGTGAGGGAGTGTCCTCCTCAAAACACATTTTCTTTCTAGAAATCAACTACGGTGAACAAAATGGTTATCTCAAAATTTTGATTGGATGTGTTTGGAGGAATGATGGGCGTGGGGGAGGGGGGGGGGGAATAAATGCCCTCCAATCACTTTCGACTATTAAAAAGGGCACTAGAACTCTCAATGAGTTCGTTTCTACGATTACCCCTTCCATTAGAAGTGCCCTGCTCTAAAGAAAAAATAATAAATAGTGCATCGTTCATATAGGCCCTCAGGGCATAACTTAAATCCCTTGTCCCAAGGGTTGTGGGGGATTGTCCTCCTCAAAAACATATTTTCTACCAGGAAATCAAACACGCTGAACAAAATAGCAATCTCAAAATTTTGATTGGATGTGTTTGAGGGAATGATGGGCGTGGGAAGGGGGGGGGCTAGTTGCCCTCCAATCACTTTTGACTATTAAAAAGCCACTAGAACTCTCAATTTTCAATCGAATGAGCCCCTTTTGAAGTTTCTACGACGACCCCTTCCATATGAAGTACCCTGCTCTAAAGGAAAAAATAATAAATAGTACATCGTTCTTATATACCTTCAGGGCATAATTTAAAACCCTTGACCCATGGGTTGTGGGGGAAAGTCCTCCTTAAAAACATACTTTCTATCTCGAAAGCAACAACGCTGAACAAAATAGCAATCTCAAAATTTTGATTAGATGTGTTTGGGGGGAAAGATGGGCGTAGGGGGGGGGGGGCTGGTTGCCCTTCAATCCCTTTCGACTATTAAAAATGGCACTAGACACTTCAATTTCCAATTGAATGAACCCTTTTCGAAGTTTCTACGAAAACTCCTTCGATACGAAGTGCCCAGGTATGGAGAAACAAAAACACATTGTGTCCACATCGTTCTATGATAGAGACAAGGTACTTGAATCCCTCAACTTTTTCTACTAGTTTGCCATCCACAATGGTTCGATATGAAGCAGAATGGTTGAAAACCACCAATTTAGTTTTGAAGCTCCTTGTTATAAGCCTAATGCGCTTGGAAGTATGGGAGACAAGATCAACCATGTTGTGTAAGCTGTCAGCTATGGTTTCCTGCTAGACAATGTCATCTGTAAAATCTAAGTCAGTCAGGGATTGAAGAAAACATCCACTTGACTTAAGACAACTTCCCTGTGATTTCTCAGGGCATTATTCATTATACAGTCTATTACATAGTTGAATTATGTGGGTAATAGGGTGTATCCTTGCTTGGCACCATACTCAACTGGAAACATCTAGCCCTCTTGGTGTCTACTTCTAAGTAGGTTGATGAGGTCCTGTGGCATTCCATCTTCAGACATAATCCCCCATAATTCTTCACTAATACTGGAGTCAAAAGCAGCAGGGAAGTCAATGAAAAAAAATGCAATGATATGAGATACTTGTTGTACTGTTTCTGGATGAGCTGAATTGTGAGTACCTGTTCTATACAGCCTTTCCCTGGTCTGATGCCTGCCTGTTCAGGCAGATTAGCTTGTTGTGTACTTCTCTATTCAAGAGAATGGCATAAAAGATTTTCATTGCATGGTCAATTAAGCGGCGTTCACAAGCGTGTCTAGCTGGAATCCCATGTCTAGACACGTGTCTAGCCAGAATCCAACTTCTAGGCAACGACCGTTCACATGTGAAATTTGGTGCTTGGCTAAAACTACAAATTTAGTTTCAAATTGTCCCTTCTAGCCAGTCAACAGAGCTTATGCGGCAAAACTTTCAAATATTATAATCCCTATTTTTACTGTCGCAAGCTAATGTATGAGATAAGCAAAACAATTGCCTTAGTGTGCTTCATTATTATGTCTGGAGTTGCATATTTGCCTAAAACGAAAAAAACAATTAATGAGAAAACAAAAATTAAATTTCAGTTTACAAACGTAAACAAAATGCTGAAAATAGTGAATCTCGACACATTCTGATTGGCTGTAATCGAAATCCTAGACATTGAGTTCTAGGCTAGAACTAAATGGCTAGCCAAGCACCTTGTCTAGCGTGTCTAGCTAAGCGCCGAATTTTACTTGTGAACGGTCGTTGCTTAAACATTGGATTCTGGCTAGACACGCGTCTAGACACAGGATTCTAGCTAGACACGCTTGTGAACGCCGCTTTAAGGAAATACCTCTGTAGTTGCTGCAAATAACTTTGTCCCCTTACTTTGAATTTATGAATTGTAATACTGAATTTTTAACCTTCTCTACCAGATCTTGGAATTGGGAAGTTTTGTTGAAGTTTTGGACTCTTTAAGTTTCTACTGTAACTACTCTTTTTTTTTCGCTTTCAGCATAAATTTGGACTTTTGGTCCAAATTTCTCAAAAACCAACAAAATTTTGGGATGCGCCCCCCCCCCGTTCTGACAACCCCACCTGATAAAACAGAGACAAAAAGCAGCATCCACTTGCTTTTACATGCATTCCAGATTCTACTGTTCAAATTTTGTCCTGGTTAAAGCCCTCTCAATTTCCAAATGAATGAGCCTCTATTGAAGTTTTTACGACAACTCTATCTATAAGAACCTTATATGCCCCTAGGGCATAAATTACAAACTTTGCCCTTTGTCATCCTTAAATACATTATTTCCAGAACTTTCAAAAACGTTGAACAAAATAGCTGTCTCTAAACTTTGATTGAATGTCTTTGGAGAAAAGGTGGGCGTGAGAGGGAGGTTGATTACTCTCCACTCACTTTCGACTGTTAAAAAAGGCAATTCTAATTTCTAAATAAACCTTATATGCCCCCAGGGCATAACTTACAACCCTTACACTGAGGGTTCTGATGGGGTTATTATCCTAAAAGACCTAATTTCCAGAACTTTCGACTACGTTGAACAAAAAGGATTTCTCAAAATTTTGATTGGATTTGTTTGGGGAAATGGTGGGCGTGACAGGGGGGTTAGTTGCCCTTCAATGATTTTCGACTATTAAAAAAGCACTAGCCCTTTCAATTTCCAATCGAGTGAGACCTTTTTGAAGTTTCTGCTACATCGACTTCTATAAAAAAAAACTATATAACCCCAGGGCATAACTTACGACCCCTGCCCTGAGGGCTGTAGGGGTAGAGGGGTTGTCATTCATTAAAAATTTGATCTCCAAAAATTTCAACTACAATGAATAAAATGGCTATCTAGTAATTTCCATTGGATATGTTTGGGGAAAAGGCGGGCGAGAGAGGGGGGTTAGTTGCCTTGAAATCACTTTTGAGACTTTTAAAAAGAGTGCTACCTCTTTTAATGTCCAATCGAATGAGCACTTTTCCTAGTTTCCACGACAAAGATTTCAATAAAACTAATATGCCCCCAGTGAATAGCTTATAACCCTTGCCCTGAAGACTGTGAGGGGAGTTTTCTAATCAAAGGTATAATTTCTTTAACGTTAAACTGCGTAGAACAAAATGCCTATCTCAAAATTTTGATTGGATGTATTTGGGGAAATGGTGGGCGTAGATGGGGTGTTAGTTGCCTGTCAATCACTTTCGACTATTAAAACGGGCACTAGCCATTTCAATTTCCAATCGAATGAGCCATTTTTGGAGTTTCTATGCCAACGCGTTCTATAAAAACCTTATATGCCCCAAGGGCATAACTTACAACCCTTGCCCTGAAGGCTGGTGGGGGGTTGTCATCCCCAAAGACCTAATTTCCAGAACTTACAGCTACGTTGAACAAAATGGCTATCTTAAAACTTTGATCGGATGTGTTTGGGGAAAAGGTGGGCATGAGAGGAGGGTTAGTTGCCCTCCAATTACTTTCGACTATTAAAAGGAGTACTAGCCCTTTGAATTTCCAATCGAATGAGCCTTTTTTGAATTTTCTACGACAAGTCTTTCTAAAGAAAAATTCTATGCCCCCGGGGCATAACTTACAAACCTTGCCCTGAGGGATGCGGGGGAGTGTTCTCCTCAAAAACATAATTTCTATCTGAAAATCAACTACGCAAAAAACATTGCAATCTAAAAATTTGGAGTGGATGTGTTTGGGGGAAAAGGTGGGCGTGAGAGGGGGGTTAGTTGCCCTCAAATCACTTTCGAATATTAAAAAAGCAAACGAGACCTTTGAATTTCCAATCGAATGAGTCCTTTTTCGAGCTTCTACTACAAAGATTTCGATAAAATCTTATATGCCCCAGGGCATAACTTATAACCGTTGTCCTGAAGACTGTGGAGGGAATGCCCCCCTCAAAGGTATAATTTCGTAAACTTTGAACCACGCGAAACAAAAAGGCTATCTCAATATTTTGAATGGATGAGTTTGGGGAAATAGTGGGTGTGGAAAGGGTGTTAGTTGCCTTCCGATCACTTTCGACTATTAAAAAGGGGACTAGCCATTTCAATTTCCAATCGAATGAACCCTTTTTGAAGTATCTACGACAACACTTTCTATAAAAACCTTATATGCCGTCAGGGCATAACTTACAACCCTTGCCCTGGGGGCTGGGGGGGGGGGAGGGTGTCATCCTCAAAGACCTAATTTTTAGAACTTTCAACTACGTTGAACAAAATGGCTATCTTAAAATTTTTAATTGGATGTCCTTGGGGAAAAGGTGGGCGTGAGAGGGGGGTTAGTTGCCCTCCAATAAATTTCTACTATTAAAAGGGCCCTATCCCTTTGAATATCCAATCGAATGAACCTCTTTTGAAGTTTCTACGACGACACTTTCTATAAAAACTTAATATACCCCAGGGCAAAACTTACAACCCTTACCCTGAGGGCTGTGCGGAAGTGTCTTCCTCAAAAACATTATTTCAATAATGTTTGATGGGAGTGATAATGGGAGTGACCTCCTCAAAAATATATTTTCTATCAGGAAATCAACTACGCCGAACAAAATGGCTATTTCAAAATTTTGATTGGATGTGTTCCGGGAAAAGGAGGGCGTGGAAGGGGTGTTGGTTGCCTTCCCTTCACTTTTGACTATTAAAAACGCACAAGCCATTCGGTTTCCAATTGAATGAGCCCTTTTCTAAGTTTCTACGACAACTTCTTCGATACGAAGTGCCCTGGTCTAAAGGCAAAAAAAATAATACATTGTGCCAACATCGTTCTTATATACCTCCAGGGCATTACTTAAAATCCTTGCCCTGAGGGTTTTGGGGGAGTAACCTCCTCAAAAACATATTTTCTATCTGGAAATCAACTATGCTGAACAAAATAGCAATCTCAAAATTTTGATTGGATGTGTTTCGGAAAATGGTGGGCGTGGAAGGGGTGTTAGTTGCCTTCCAATCACTTTCGACTATTGAAAAGGGCACACGCCACTCCAATTTCCAATTGAATGAGCCTAAGACAGCTTCCTCGACAGAAGTTCCTACGACAACTTCTTCGATACCAAGTGCCCTGGTCTAAAGGAAGAAAATAATAAATAATATATTGTGCCGTTCTTATATGCCACCAGGGTCTAACTTAGAACCTTTTTCCTTAGAGTTGTGGGGGAGTGACCTCCTCAAAAATATATTTTCTATCAGGAAATCAACTACGCTGAACAAAATGGTTATCTCAAAATTTTGATTGGATGTGTTTGGGAGAATGATGGGCGTGGAGGGGGGGGGGGGCTAGTTGACCTCCAATCACTTTCAACTATTAAAAAGGGCACTAGCCGCTCCGATTTCCAATCGAATGAGTCCTTTTCGAAGTTTCTATGACAACTCCTTCGATACGAAGTGCCCTGGTCTAAGACCAAGAAAAAAAAATTAACAATACTTTGTGCCAACATCGTTCTTTGCCAGTGTTCAACGGTGACAAGGTTTCCACAGTGAGTACAACATTGACAGTTTGAGATTGTGTTTGCTACCTTGTGCATCCCCAAGTACTGTGGGAGACTAGATATCAACAGCGAATTGAGAATAGCTTTACCAAATATCTCTCCTCATTTCACCAGACTTTGTGATGAAAACAAAATAAGCCCATCTATCCCATCAAAGTAGCTGATTTATTTAAACCCTTTATAATAAATACATTTTATTTTCAAATAAATTTTAAACGCAAATGTCAAATTTGCCTGTATTTGTTGTTTGCATTTAACTCTTTTATACTCTAAACAAAACTATTCAAAACATTTTATGGTAGAGGCCCAGTTTGGGGTTGATCAAAGTGAGAGGGGAGGGGGCTGGCCTGAAAAGTTTGAGAACCTCTGCTTTAAATCATTATGGCCTTAGGAAAAGTAATGGTCCCAGAAACAGCGCAGGATCGGGACTAAAACATCTTCTAAAGTCTACATAAACTGATTCTAGGCGCTTACACCCCCGTCGATTACCCCCCTCCCCCGGATGTCCCTGGGAAAAATATTCTCCCCCCCCCCCCCAGTAAATAGCATCCCGTGGAAATTAAGGCTTTCCAAGTTTGAGAATTTATGTGAGTTTTATTTCTGTAGGGGGAACGAATTTTGGTACTTGTGTATTATGCACCAATCACTCAAGTTTATGCTGTGCAAAATTCGAGAACAAACCAGTTTTTTCGTTACTTTAAAAATAAATATGGGCTATAGATTTGCATATTAGAGGAGGGGGGGGGGGTAAAGTATAGCGGGTCTGCATGCAAAATGTGTTTGGTACAACTATTCTGCATATTAGTTCGATAGTTAGAGAAGTGTATTTTAAAGCCAAACATCGTAAAAGATTCGTCTTGGCTTGGGAATTATAAAAATATTTTTTGTAAGAATGAGTATAGTGTTCATTATCATTTTCAGTGCTTAATTTTTAAATTTTTGCCACCTAAAGTTTTGCAACGTCATGTTATTCCCGTCTCAACTAAAAGCATTGTTAATTGTATGCCTAAACTTAAGTCTAAATCAAGTGATCTTGATGGGATTTGCGCTCACCATTTACGTTGTGATTGTCTGACACTAGTCGCTCAGCTCTAGTTACTTTTTCGGTTCTGTTTATCTTTGTTAATGGTACCTAATTCCTTCCTTTGGGGAAGGGTAACTTCGATTCTTAAACACGGAAGAGACCCTTTTAATTGCAGTTCATATAGGCCCCTCACTGTTGCTTGCAAGATTAGTAAGGTTTTTGAATATGTTTTGCTCCCAAATATTAAAGAACGAACTGCGAAAGACACTAACCAATTTGGATTTCAACCTCGTATTGGGTGTCAACATGCGCATAAGGTTTTAGCTTCAACTCTTTATGATGCCCAGACTAAAGGTTATGAATTAAATATTTGCGCATTGGAGTTATCTAAAGCCTTCGATAGTATTTGCCATGCACAAATGTGGCACTCTTTCTCAAAGTTTGGAGTGAACCCTTCTGTCATACATGTACTTAAATTTTGGTATAGTAATTCGTTTTTTCGTTTAAAATCTGGTACAGGGTACTGCGGTAGTATACCCGTTCAATCTGGAGCATAACAGGGTGGGGTGCTATCACCTTATCTATTTAATGCTTGCATTCAAAATGTGATATTAGCCTTCGTATTTTTATAATTTATTTCATGTGTCTTATATTGCGTATGCGGACGACCTGCTAGTTTTAAGTCAAACCAAGTCTATTTTGGCATTATCGGTGCAAAGTTTTCCTTTGATGTTTCGGGATGTTGGTCTGTTTTTGAATTTTGATAAATGTGAATATTTAGTTTTCAATCCCAAATCATCAGCTCATAATTTGTCCTGTGGATCCTCAGTAATTCACAATGTTACGGTGGTTAGGAATTAGAATCTGTTCTACACTCACTTTTTTGCGACTTCAAGTTCTGAGAGATGTTAAAGAAAAGTTGAAGATCGGATATGCGAAAATAATACCTAACCGTGGAAAATATTCACGCCGAGCTTTAGCTAAAATGTATTCCACATATTGTGACCATTCTGTCTTGTTTTTAAGTGGAATATATTCGTTATTGAATAAGAACGATTTGCGCCAGATCCTATCGCTTATTTTAGATATTGCAAATTTTTATTGTACCTTCCCACTTCATATCGTAATACACTTATTATTGAGAAGTATGGTGCTACCGATAATATCCAATCGTTTGAACTGCTTAGTAATAATTTGACAAGAAATGCCCTTGTGTCCAAAGGCCCAAACCATAATATTATCCGTGAGTTTTTGTCAGTGATTAAGGTTTAACTTATCTTTGTTTCTGTGTATTTGATTGATTTTTTTTCTTTATTAGTCTACTCTACTCCGCCTGTTTTGTATAAAAGTACCTTATAAATAAATTATTATTTTAAGCAATAAATAGAAGCAAGTGATTTCCTGGAGTATCACTCCTGATTTGGAATAACAATCCTGAAAGCACATTAATTGGTGGTGGTTGTGTGCTTCACAATGGATTGCCTGATTTTGTGGAGTGATTCAGAAATCATTAACCCAAGGTATTTCAACTCTGACACAGCAGGGACTGAAGGATTTACAAGGGAAAGACTATTGCACTTAGCCGTGCTGAAAGCTAGAAACTCGTACTTTTCCATGTTAATAAAAAGTCCAATTGACTGAAATTCGTTTTGCAGTCTGTTTAAGTTATCTTGCAAGTCTGTCTTTGATCTGCTGAAAAGAAAAAGCCATATAAGATGCGTTGGTACCATAAAGTAGAAAAGATGAAGGGATATGGTTCAGAATCTGAGAAACCACATGTTTGAATATGACAGAACTAAGAACACTGCCTTGCCTCATGTCTCTTTTGAATTTAATTGGCTCTGAAATTGTGTCTCTCCATTTGGCAGATACTGTTGAATTGGCATACCAAAATTTTATAGTTTTGACAATACTCAGATTTACACTGCTGTGCAATAGAGCGTCAAGAGATTGCATTTGGTTAACACTACCCAACACTTTCAATACATCAATAGTGCACACATAAAGAGGTGACTTTTTACTCTCCAAATCCACTAGGATGTTTACTAGTAGTCTATGTGAATCTGTACAACCAACATCTTTTTGGAATCCAAGCTGGTTATCTCCAAAGAGTCTAGTGTCTAGTTCAGGAAAAATAGCATATTAAAATATTTTTCTAAAAATGCACAATACACTGGTAGGTCTGTAAGATTTACAATCATTAATGTTTTTCCTTTTCTTTGCAATTGGTGTTATAATTCCTTTTAGAAAACTGTCGAGAACAATGCCCCTATTGGTGCACATCTGAAAAAGAAGTTGCAGATGAGAATAAAAGCTGTCAGGTAAGTTTTTAAAGTGCATTATTGAAAGGCCGTCAGCATCTATCCTGTTCTTACCTTTAGACAGAGCTTTTTGTACATTGGTTTTAACCTGTTTCAGGGATATGGCGACAACGCGATCCTGTCCTGAGAAACATCCAAGCCAGCTAGTAGCCTCCTTTTCATAATATTTGCTTATGGCAAGATTTTCGATCCTGTAAGCTGACATGTACTAAGAATTCCAATCATCCATATTCAGAGGAGAACTAGGTGATATTCCATCGGTTTGGATTATATTTCGTCATGATGTCTTATTTCCAGTGAAATGTTGTCCAATAATATGGTATTTTTTCACCTCAGCTTTATATTTAAGTTTAGTGCTCTGTTTGAACTCAAATACATTCCTATATACAGGTCTTCCACATGCAATCCAAATGTTCAGCCACAGTTTTGCACATTGCTTTGCAGCCTCAAGCTCAACAGAGTTGGACCATCTTGGTTTTTCTGTGCCAATCTTTAAACCCCTAGTAGGGACTGCTGTTGATTTTGCCACTTTCATTGCATGAACAATCTGATAGTAATAAGTGTTAAAATCGTTCATGGCAGATGTATCAGGAAGACTGGAACATAGTAAGTGGAATGGCACTTTGATAAAAGAAAGAATTAAGGAGACAGCGGCCATATACAAACCAGAATTGAATTTATTCCAATTCTTCTTCTCCACCCACCTTCTTGTCTTTTGAATATTAATGTTCTGTGATGGCTTTAGATGAAAAGATAGTCCAAGATGATCGCTAATTGGATCATCTGTGTATACAGTGATAGAAAGACATGGAATGATCTACACAACAGAACATGGTCAACATTGAATTTATGTCCACTAGAATGGGTATATGTAAAATCCAAAAACTTTGACCAAATTTGAAAGGAGTTGTCTTTTGCTGGATTGCAGTTGGAATCACCAGCAACTCCAACTATGCCTAATAGATTCCAAATGTTGCCAAAGGGCATCAAATGCTTTAGAAAACTTTGTCAGCAAGACAGCATTATTATAATTAGTAGGCATACATACACTTATTAACTCAGTACCCATAGCAAAAACAAAACAAAAATTACAGTTTTTAATTGACAACTTTTCTGATAATTGTTTCCTTGTATATGTTGTAAGGCCTCCAGACAAATGCCCTGGTGTAAACGTAGCATGCTCTATGAACAGGCTGTGTGATTTGGACCTATTTAAGAAATTTGCATTCAATACAGAGAGCATACGTTCCAGAATGAATAGCAAATTGTACAATTAAAGGATATCAACAAGAGCCTTTTCTTTATTGTAGCACCGATTAATATTCAGGCTAAGAGCTTTTATATAACCATTCATGAGTAACTCATATTTCTCAAAATTTCTTTAAGTTTCTGAAATTTTAGACTAAAACAGACATGTGGTTCATTGCATGAGATACATTTGGGTTCTGCATTACATAGCGAGTCCTTGCTACTGGTGTGAGGTCCAGTACATATAGCACATCTGGGATTACTTCTACAGCTTCCAATAAAATGGTCAAAGCTTTGGCACCTAGAGCACTTTCATGGACGCTGCTTGTACTTGACCACACGGAAAAAATTCTATCTCAATTTAATTCTGCTAGAAATTGCCAAGTTCAATGACTGCCTATTCTTGAAAGTCAATTTGACACTTTTGGTTTGGCCAAAGTGTAAGGCTTCCTCATTGAGGTTTGGACTGTTTACTGCCAGCAAACTTGCACTGATGTCTGTAGAAAGACCTCATAAAATACCAAATTGTTTTTTTTTCATTTTATATTGTTTGGGCTACCTTTCAGTAATTTTGAAGAGAGAGCAGTAGGGACCTCCTAACAAAAAGCTTTAGCTTTAACAATGTCACTAAATTCGACTTGTAACTTGTTATTTCTTAACCGTTTGACCCCTTACATCCCATCTTTGGATTGCAGTTGACTAAATGCCTGCTGACAAAGGGTCCATGCAAGGAACATCTTCTATAATGACAGAGCAAGTTGGAATCTCTCTTGTTTTATGTATAGCAGCGACTGTTGATGGAAAAGCTGTCATTTTGACACCTGTAGTGTACTGCTTTATCACCAAAATTGAGCTTTTGAGATCCTGAATCTCTTCAAGTAAAATAGAGAAATTCATTTCAGGAACCTGTGGGACACTTGAAGAGTAGGATATTACAAAGGTTAGAAGCTGAATGTGTTTCTTGTGACAATTTTCAAGAATTTTCAATAATTATGAAATTCCTGAAACTTTTGTTAGACTTTTTGCTGCTTGAGATACTTGTGCAGGGAATGCTAGTTCAAGGAGTACCATTTTTACTTTGCATAATGCAGCTAGCTCAAAAATGTCAAGTGTCATTTTAAACAACAAAGCTAAATGCCGCATTCGATTTGACTGGAGAAAATTCAAGATAGGGTTTAGATACAAAGCAATTAGAGTATAGGATACACAACAGATGGCAAAAACAGACCGGACAAGGTTATTATTTCCTTGAGGGGTGCCACTGACAGCACCCTGCAGTGCTGTTTGCTATCATGGATTAGATTAGAGAAACTTGTGAAAGGTCCACCCAGATGCCACACAAGCACAATTTTCTTGTCAAGGATAGGGATGGAGATAGGCCTCATCACAGCACTGAAGTAGCTACAACCTCTTATACCCTGCCTATCCTTGTCAGGATACGTAGCTATAGTATATAGGTTTATATAACATTAACAAGAAAACACAAACAAAAATAATCTCTTGAAAACATGCAGAATGTTTCTATTAATGACATTGTCCTGTTTACATCCATGGCTATCCATATTCATAAATTACCCTAAATAATATTTGATTTCCAACCAATTTGAAATTCTTTTACAATGAAATACAGACTATACCCAATGGTTCAGACAGGTTGTGGATCAAGTTTGAAAAGGAAACAAAGCACCAACAGATGCAAAACAACAGAAAAATGTCTTAATTAGGGTCCAGGAGGGGGGAGGGTGCATTTGGAAAGAGCATGAAAAAAGGCATTGAGTAGGGTAAGACCCCCAGTACTTAGACACTGTCTAATCTTAGACATACACCTTGATTAATACATGTATCATAGGCAGCACGATAGCACTTCCTAAGTAAAGAACGATATGAGCACAATGTATCCTTTCTTTTTCAACATACCCGGCAGTTCGTATCAAAGGAGTTGTCATAGAAACTTCAAAAAGGGCTCATTTGTTTGGACATTGGAGTGGCTAGCACCCTTTTTAATAGTCGAAAGTGATTGGAGAGCAAATAGTCCCCCCACCCATCATTCCCCCAAACACACCCAATCAAAATTTTGAGATAATCATTTTGTTCAGCGTAGTTGATTTCCAGATAGAAAATATCTTTTTGAGGAGGACACGCCCCCAAAACCCTCAGGACAAGGATTTTAAGATATGCCCTGGGGAGATATAAGGTTATTATAGAAGGCGTTGTCATAGAAACTTCAAAAAAGGCTCATTTGATTGGAAATTCAAAGGACTAGTGCCCTTTTTAATAGTCAAAAGTGATTGGAGGGCAACAAGCCCCCCCACTCCCATCATTCCCCCAAAGACATCCAATCAAAATTTTGAGATAGCCATTTTGTTCAGCATAGTTGATTTTCAAATAGAAAATATATTTTTGAGGAAAACACTCCCCCACAACCCTTGGGGCAAGGGTTTAAAGTTATGCCCTGAGGGCATATAGTTTTTTTTTATAGAAGGCGTTGTCGTAGAAACTTCAAAAAAGGCTCATTCGATAGGAAATTCAAAGGGCTAGTGCCCTTTTTAATAGTCAAACGTCATTGGAGGGCAACAAGCCCCCCTCTCACGCCCGCCTTTTCACCAAACACATCCAATCAAAATTTGGAGATAACCATTTTGTTCAGCATAATAGAATTCCAGATAGAAAATATATTTTTGAGGACACTCCCCCACAACCCTCGGGGCAAGGGTTGTAAGTTATGCCCTGGGGCCTTAAGAGGTTTTTATAGAAGGCGTTGTGGTAGAAACTTCAAAAGGCTAATTTGATTAGAAATTGAAATGGCAAGTCCCCTTTTTAATAGTCAAAAGTAATTGGAAGGCAACTATCACCCCTTCCACGCCCACCATTTCCCCAAACACATCCAATCAAAATTTTGAGATAGCCATTTTGTTCCACGCAGTTAAAGTTCAGAAAATTATAACCTTGAGCAGGACATTCCCCCACAGTCTTCAGGGCAAAGGTTATAAGTTATGCCCTGGGAACATACAATTTTTCATTGAAATCTTTGTTGTAGAAATTTGAAAAAGGGCTCATTTGATTTGAAATTCAAAGGTCTAGTGCACTTTTTACTTGTCAAAAGCGATCTGAGGGCAACTGGCCCCCCTCTCTCGCTCACCTTTTCCACAAACACATCCAATCAAAATTTTTAGATAGCCATTTTGTTCAGTGTTGTGGATTTTCAGACAGAAATTATGTTTTTGAGGTAGACACTCCCCATAGCCCTCAGGGAAAGGGTTATAAGTTATGCCCTGGGGGCGTATAAGGTTTTTATAAAACGCGTCGTCATAAAAATTTCAAAAAGTGCTCATTCGATTGGAAACTGAAATGGCTATGCCCTTTTTAATAGTCGAAAGTAATAGAAGGCAACTAACACCCCTTCCATGCCCACCATTTCCCCAAACATATCCAATCAAAATTTTTAGATACTCATTTTATTCCACGCAGCTTAAAGTTCAGGAAATTATACCTTTGAGCAGGACACTCCCCCCCCCCCCCACAGTCTTCAGGGCAAGGGTTATAAGTTATGCACCGGGGGCATACAAGGTTTTTATTAAAATATATGTCGTAGAAACTTGAAAAAGGGCTTATTTGATTGCAAATTCAAAAGGCTAGTGCCCTTTTTAATAATTGAAAGTGATTTGAGGCCAACTAACCCCCCTCTCACGCCCACCATTTCCCCAAACACATCCAATCAAAATTTTTTTATAGCAATTTTATTCTACACAGTTGAAAGTTTTAAAATTAGGTCTTTAAGGATGGCAACCAATCCCCCCACTACATTCGGGGGAAGAGTTGTAAGTTATGCCCTGGGAGCATGTAAGGTTTCTATATAAAGCGATGTTGTAAAAACATCAAAAAGGGCCCATTCAATTGAAAATTGAAAGGGCTAGTTTCCTTTTAATAGTCGAAAGCGACTGAAGGGCAACTAAACCCCGTCTCAAGCCCACACTTTCCCCAAACGCATCCAATCTAAATTTTGAGATATCCATTTTGTTCAACGTATTCGAAAGTTCTGGAAATTAGGTCTTTTTGGATGGTAACCCCATCAGACCCCTCAGTGCAAGGGTTTTAAGTTATGCCCTGGGGGCATTTAAGGTTTATATAGAAAGTTGTTGTAGAAATTTCAAAAGGGGCTCATTTGATTGGAAATTAAAAGTGCCCTTTTTAGTAGTAGAAAGTGAGTGGAGAGTAATTAACCCCCCTTTCACACCCACTATTTCCCCAAAAACATTCAATCAAATTTTAGAGATAGCCATTTTGTTCAGTATAGTTGAAAGTTCTGGAAATTATGTATTTTAAGGATAACAAACCCCCCAGAGTCCCCAGGGCAAAGGTTGTAGGTTATGGCCTGGGGGCATATAAGGTTTTTAATGATAGAGTCGTCGTAAAAACTTCAAAAGGGGCTAATTCAATTGGAAACTGAGAGGGTTAGTGCGCTTTATAATAGTTGAGATTGGACAGTAACTATCCCCCCTCTCACGCCCACCATTCTCCCAAGCACATACAATCAAGATTTTCAGATAGCCATTTTCTTCAACGTAGTAGAAAGTTATGGAAATTAGGTCTTTGAGGATGACAGCCCCCTCACAGCCCTCAGGACAAGGGTTGTCGCTCTTGGGGCATATAAAGTTTTTATAGAACGTGTTGTAGTAGAAATTACAAAAAGGGCTCATTTGATTCGAAATTGTAATGGCTTGTGCCCTTTTTAATAGTCGAAAGTAATTGGAAGGCAACTAACACCCCTTCCACGCCCACCATGTCCCCAAACACATCCAATCAAAATTTTGAGATAGTCATTTTGTTCCATGCAGTTAAAGTTCGGGAAATTATACATTTGAGCAGGACACTCCACCTTCAGTCTTCAAGGCAAGGGTTATAGGCTATGCCCTGAGGGCATATAAGCTTTTATTGAAATCTTTGCTGTAGAAAGTTGAAAAAGGGCTCATTTGATTAGAAATTCAAGGTCTAGTGCCCTTTTTAATAGTCGAAAGTGATTTGAGGGCAACTAGCCCACCTCTCTCGCCCACCTTTTCCCGAAACACATCCAATCAAAATTTTTATATAGCCATTTTGTTCAGTGTTGTGGATTTCCAGATCGAAATTATGTTTTTGAGGAGGAGATTCCCCCCCAGCCCTTAGGGCAAGGATTGTAAGTTATGCCCTGGGGGCATATAAGGTTTTTATAGAACACGTCGTTGTAGAAAATTAAAAAAGGGCTCATTCGATTGGAAATTTAAATAGCTTTTGATATCTTCCAGCTAGGGTTATATTCATTCATCAGGAGCTTAAGGGCTGATGCAGAATCGTGATGGTTGAAGTGAATAATTAAATTAGGCTAGATATTGGTTTTACATTAGTTTTAAAAGCTAATGTTGAAGTGAATAAATAAATGAGGCTAGCTATTAGTTTAACATTAGTTTTGCAAGCTAATGTTGAAGCGAATCAATAAATTAGGCTAGATATCAGTTTTAAATTAGTTTTGTAAGCTAAAGTTGTAGTGAATCATTAAATTAGGCTAGATATAGGATTTATATTAGTTTTGGAAGCTAATGTTGAAGTGAACCCATAAATTAGGCTAGATACTAGTTTTACATTAGTTTCACAAGCTAATGTTGAAGTGAATCAATCAATTAGGCTATATATTGGTTTTACATTAGTTTTGCAAGCTTATGTTGAAGTGAATCAATAAATTAGGCTAGATTTTGGTTTTACATTAGTTTTGCAAGCTATTGTTGAAGCAAATCAATAAATTAGGCTAGACATTAATTTTACATTAGTTTTACAAGCTAATGTTGAAGTGAATCAATAAATTAGGGTAGATATTAGTTGGCCTCCCCCAAGCCATTCAGTGTGTCTCCAGGCGGCGATAGGGGAACGCCCTACACATATTTCGGGTACCTCCACAGGAGGCACAGACCAAGGGGGACCTTATCCCTGGAGTTCCATAGTAAAAATTGAGGAACCCTTGCCCGGGCCATAAAGACAGGCGAAGAAGGAAGAAGGCCCCTCAAATGTACACTCAAAAGGGCCCACTGGTTTGTCCACAAATCCCAAGAGTTACAAACCTTCTCCCAGTAATGGGTTGAATTGGAAGGTGATGCAGAACACCATTACGGGAGGATCCTCTATAGGAGGACAACTGCAGCAGGGCGTAAGATCCAGGTCTATGGACAACGCTCTACAAAGGGCTGCCTCGAAGCTTTCGGGGTACCTACAAAACTGGAGACTTCTCGATCAACTCTATTCCTACTTGAGGAGTGGCGCCCCTAGAGGAAATTATAGCCTAGTAAACGACACAGCATTTACACTGGATTGTGAATAATGGATAATTCTTCTGGGCTTGGTATGTTTTGATGGGCGTCTTCAGCCTAAAAAACCTCTTCCTGGCTAATTTATCTATTATGGGCTTCCTCCCTGTTGTACCATAATATGTGTAGGCATGAATATATAATGAGTCGGAAGTAATAGGATTGAGATTGTCTGTGCAGGATTTTGACTCTTGTTGATAGAAGAGCATCGCCAAGTGCTGAAAACCATGTTGTGACCAACATGGGCCCAGGATTACACAAAGCCCCCATTCATGGAAGTCCAAGGGACTTCTTGCTGTCCGGTCCTAAGCCGGCTTAAGCATTTCGGTGTAGACTTAAGAAGATATGTGATCCCCATCCTTCACTGGTATCTGGGATCATTGCTTTTCCAAAGGAGAAAATAATTTCAATGATTTAAAGAACATGAAAATTGGAATGACTATCGTATGGACATTTTGACTGATGAATTCAGACGGTTCGAATTAGATTTATTAGGAGTTTCAGAAAATCATATTCCAGGGTTAGGAAGTATGAAATTATGTGATATAAAATTTGTTTATTTAGGCAGGAAGGATGAGGTACATAGACAGGGATTAGGGCTCATGATGAATAAGGAAACTGTTAAGTCTTGTTTACGCTAGGATGGTATTAATAATAGAATACTAATTCTTCATTTTATGACTAAAAAGTTCAGGGTATCAGTTATAGTAGTATATGCCCCTGTAGAACCAACTGACGGAAATACAAGTGACTAAGAGGAATTTTACTTACAGTTACAGGATCAAATAGACAGGATCCCAGGTAGAAATATGACGTTTTTACAGGGAGATTTTAACGCCCAGGTCGGTAGAAATAGGGATAGATGGTATCCTAGCCTAGGTAAATTTGGTGTAGGAAAAGAAAACAGTAATGGATACAGACTTTTCCAATTTTGTAGGTATAACAATCTAGTTATAACCAATACAGTCTTTGGTCATAAAATGGCTCATGAGTTAACATGGTATTCACGTGATGGTAAGACAACAAACCTTATTGATTATGTTATAGTAAAACAAAGACTGGGAGGATCAGTACAAGATACTAGGGTATATAGGAGTGCTGTTATTGATGTTAAAAGTAATGATCACCATCTAGTAGCGTCGAGGGTTAATTTAAAGCTGAAACATTGGAAGGGTAACTACCTGTTACCCTTCCAGTTGGTAACTACCAGTTATGATGTTGGTAGACTCCAGGATAAGAATTTGAGAGAATCTTTCCAGGAAAAGTTGAATACTAAACTTGAAAGTTTAAAATTTGATAATGTGGAAGATGGTTGGATTAATTTTAGAAAAATAATTTGTGAAGTTGCTGAATGTGTCTTAGGGAAGAAAGCTAGAACTGCAGCTAAGAATATTAATGAAAAAGCTTTATGTTTGATAGAAAGAAATAAGGACTTGTACAAGAATTACCTTAGTGATAGATCATGACAACAAAACGGATGTAAAGAAAGTGAAGAAAGCATTAAAATATGAACTAAGGAGGAGTGAAGTGGAGGCCATGAATAAAATTGCCGAGGATCTGGAGGATGCAGCAAGACAGCATAATAATAAAATGTTGTTCTGGCAAGTTAAAAAATTGAGAGGGAAGATAGGAATGGGGCCGCAATTAGCAATAAGGAAAAAAATAAAGAGAGATGGGTCAAAGATTTTGAGAGTTTGCTTAACCAAGAGAGTTGAAGGAAGAGATATAGAGGAAAATGAAATTTTTTTTTGATACTTTGGATATGAAGGAAGCTTTTTATGTGGGGATGAATTAGCAACAATACTAAAAGGACTGAAAAATAATAAGGCTCCAGATGCTGATAGGGTGGTAAATGAGTTTCTTAAATATGGTGGCTCTGAGGTTAGATATAAGTATCTGAAGATTATGAATATGATTCTTGAAAAAGGGGAAGTACCTAAAGATTTTAGGAAAACTTTAATTAAGCCACTTTATAAGAAAGGTAATAAAAGTGAGTGAGGTAATTATCGAGGCATTAGTCTGGTCTCTGTAGGTAATAAATTACTTAGTAATATGATACTTTTTAGACTGAGAGATGCAGTAGACAAAGTTTAAGAGAAGAGCAATGCGGTTTTAGAAAAGATAGAGAAAATGAATGTGCATTGTCAGTTTAGCATACATATACTGATATTTAGTAATCAAAATGTTAATATTATTTGATTTATTAAAGTTATAAAGGTTAAAACCATATATATTTTTTCAGTAAAGTGAAAATTATGTGCTGGCCTTGGGAAGGCATAGGAGTTTTGATTCCAACTTATGTTAATATCTGCTTGTTTTGAGTTTGGCTCAGTAATTTATTTTAATTTCAGTTTGTTTTGGGTTTCATTTATTTATCGATGCTGATTTGTGGTAGTTTACGCTTAGTAGGTTATTTGATTTTAATTTTGCTCGTTTTTTGTTTAATGGAGTTCTTTACTTTTCTTTGAAAAACATATTTTGTGGAAAAGGTTTGATTAATTAATCTATACACATTGACAACGTGCTTCTAATCTTGGACATGATGTATATATGTTTAGATGGTTAGAACTAGTGTAGTCAATATTGGCAGACTGTAATCTTGGAGAACATTTTTTTTTTCACCATTTAAATTTAGACAAGAGCTACCCTCAAAGCCTAACTTACTTGAATATAATTATTTTGCTTCATGACACTTGCCCTGGATTATATATGTCCAAGAATGAGTCTCTCTGTGATTTAAACAGCTTTTTATCAAACTTTAAAACCCTGTGTCTGAGATAAGACTGTGTTTTCTAAGGTTATGCTTAAGCTTTAAATATGTGTCAAAGATCATGCTCTATGATTGATTTTCATTATTTTGAAAATATTCAGTCTTGTGCATGGATAAAATATTTAAGCTAGTTACTTTCTTATTCAGAAAATCAAGACCAATCCAAAGGTGAAGCAGTCCAATTTCTAGGTAGTATAATAGAGATTTTAGAGCAATCTAAATATTGGAGATGGGATTAGCTGTCTTTTAAAATTTTTCAATTCACTGACAATTGAGATAAGCTAGCTAAGAAATAAACATATCTAGTGAATTCGTATGCAAATTTACCCTCACCTCTCCTAATGTTCTACTAGACTATTTAAACTTCAAAACATAACTTTGTGCAGATAGCTAAGAAATAAACTTATCTCTAAATCAGAATTTCATCCTGAATCTAAAGATGACATTTGTTTCCATTGCAAATTCAATTTTAAGGTCTTTACGGATCATTGAAGATGACACCTTTTTTATTTTAGATATGGCTTATACACTTGTGTTAGCATCAATATTGTTAGAACTGGCTCATCTGTAAACTGAATCAATGGTGAAAAAATTGAGAACCACTAAATGCATGGGAAATATATAGTGTGGGCTCTGTATTCAGGTAAGATTAGAAAAAAATTGTGAGTAAAATAAATGTCATATTTAGATTCAGGATGAATTCCTGATTCTAGAGATAAGTTAGCTTTCTTACTATCTGAATATTCTGTTAGTGTAAAGATTTACATATAATTCTGAGTCTAAAGGTACCCTATGTCTGCAACTGAACCCCTGTAACTGAACCACCGTGCAACTGAACCACTGTACAACTGAACCACCATGCAACTGAACCCTTGTGCTACCAAACCCTCATGCAACTGAGCCCCCTTTAACTGAGCCTGGTTAAATATAATGGCAGGGCAGGCAAAATGTAACCTAAGCTAACTAAAATAACAACTCTATATATTAAATATTTAACTAAAACAAAACTAAAATTTAGTTTTGGTATATTTTTTGTTATTCATATTATTGACTTACAAATAAAGTAAACATACCACTCAATGCCTTTTTTATGCTCTTTCTAAATATAGTAATCATTTTTGTTGGAAATGAATTTTACTCCCCCACCCCTATGTATACCAATTCAGGATATATATTTGCATATTAGGGGGTGGGGGAAAAGTTTAAACTTACCTCTCATTTACATCAAAAATAAAATTTACCCCCCCCCCCTAATGCGCAAACATATATCCTGAATTGGCATATGTAGGGGTGGCGGTAAATTCATTTCCAAAAAAATGATTATTATATTTGGAAAGAGCATAAAAAAAGGAATTGAGTGGTATATTTGCTTAAGTCAATAATATGAATAACGAAAAATTTACCATAGTTTTTTTTCTTGAGCCCAAGTTAATTGTCTCCAAATAAAGACTGGTTGCTGTCTGATCTTGCAGATCCAAATTCTTAGTGTTTTCTGAATAATAGACAAGAACCTTGTTTGGTCCTAGATGGTTGGCAAACAAGGACAATCTTTGGCAATCCTTCAACTGCAATATGTTTCCTAGCCCTCGCATACTTTCTATCATTATAGCCCTAGAAAGTGGGATTGAACCACATTTTTGTTTAGCTCTAGAACAGCCCTACAACTTTTAACTTTATATCAAATTAGCTCCTTTAGAAGTTTCAAGGATATTTCTGGCTATTAATAAAAAAAAAACTTTCCAAAAAATAAGTTTTTCAAAGAAAAGTAAAGGCCATTTTAAACTCAAGCTCAGCAGATACAAATACCTGTTAAAATTCAAACTCACAATGACCAGAAATTACTATTAAAGAATAAATAGAACCCAAAACTAACAGAAATTAAATAAACAATCATAGCAAAAACATACAAAAAGTAATAATACAAATTAATAAATAGATCATAAAGCGAGTAATGCTTAGATTGAATATGAAAATCAAATTTCAAACGAAAAAAAAAAATTTCCTATTGAAGTTCAAATGAAACTTAAAACGAACAGAAATTAAATAAACAATTAATACAAACAAACATACAATAGATATTAAAGTAAATTAATAAATGAATCTTAAAACGAATGAAAATTAAATTGAATATGCAAATCAAACTTCAAACAAACAAAAATCACTACAAACAAGAGTTTGGGTATCACCTCTTTCTCTCACTGTAAAAGTCTAAAACCTATTGTGTCATTGGCGCCTTACTGAAAAGCAATTTAATGACAAATATTTTCTTTTGTACTTAAAATTGAAAATAAACAATAAAATTATAGCAACATTTTGAACTGATGAGCTTTCAGCAATTAATATCATGATACATCAAATACTCAATTTAATTTATTAGATCTTTTTTAAGTTGCTCAAGACGAATATAATTTCACCACAATTAAGTGTTTGGATACTGCTTTCTTCCTTAACTGTAAATAAAAACCAAAAGCCCACTGCATCATTGGTGCATAACTGAAAACGAATTATATTACAAATATTTTCTTTTTCAGTTCTTATAGCACTGAAAATAAAAATAAAATTACAGTGAAATAAATTATTGAACTGATGGATCTTTCAAGAATTAATATCATTATACATCAAATATTCGATTTTGCGTTGTTTGTACTTTCCAAGACTTTTCAAGACACATATAGTTTTCAGTATAGCACCAATGACATGGAAGGTCCTAGACTTTTACAGTGAGAGAAGGAGGTGATACCCAATTTCATGTTTGTAGTGATTTTTGTTCATTTCAAGCTTGATTTTCATATTCAAATTATGTTTCACTTGTTTTCAGATTTATTTATTAATTTACATTAATATCTATTGTATGTTTGTTTGCATTGATTGTTTATTTAATTTCTGTTCATTTTAAGTTTCATTTATACTTGAATGGCAAAATTTTTTTTTTCATTTTAAGCTTGATTTTTATATTAAATCAAAGCATTACTTGCTTTAATAATCTTCATTTATATTATTACTTGTTGTATGTTTTTGGCTATGATTGTTTATTTACTTTCTGTTTGTTTTGGGTTTCATTTATTCTTTAATAGCATTATCTGGTCGTTTTGAGTTTGAATTTTAACAGGTATTTGTATCTGCTGAGCTCAAGTTTAAAATGGTCTTTACTGGGGTAGTTGCCCAGTAATATTAGTTGTACATAGCCTTCTGGCTAATTCGAAGTCCCCCACCCACAACTTATCCTGAAAGGTCTAACTTATTAATGGAAGCTGTTCTTGAGATATTGCTGTGTGACCTTTTTGAGAATGTGCATAATCATAGTCAATTTGATCCAGTTCAATAACTACCAAAATTTTCCTTGACAGCTTCACCTAAATACCCTTAGCTTGCACATTAGCAGTAGTAGAATTAGTAGCAGTATGCACACAGCACCTTTTATTTTCTTCAACACACCAAACTGTAATTAGGATATTGCTGATGTGCCCTTTGGCAACCTATATACAGATAGCGTGATGTGATTCAGTTCACCTTCCACCCTCAATATTCCCTGAAAATTCCACCTTCACACTGTTCATCACTGTTAGGTACAGCTGTAATGGTAGTCCCGGCATTAGTGTTAGTAGTAGTATTAATAGTAATAGGACTAGTGCAAGTAGTAGCAGTAGTATTAACATATTACCTTTTGGTCAGCTGAAGATTCCTCTCATCAAGTTCTAGAAGTTTCAACTTAACACAATTAGCTGCAGCTATCCCATTGCTGATATATCCTTTTGATAACCTATATGTTCATGTGTTGCTTAATTTTCATCTTAATACCTTTAGCTTACAAGTAGTTGCAATAGAAGTAGCAGTCAAACTAGTAGTAGTAGTTGTTGTTGTAGCAGCAGTAGTAGTAAATGTAATTAAAATAATAATAACATTAGCAGTAGCGTGCACAGGGCTGGATTTAAAGCTTTGATGCTTAAGAACAAAACGCTTTTGCAAGATTTTCGGGGTTATTCCCGAAAATTCGGGGCTCAAGGAAGCAATTAACAGAACATAACTGTTGAGCGAAAAGTAATGAAAGAGAGGGGTGATACCAAACTCTCAGCTACCATTCTTTAGAGACATCTGACAGTTTATAAGTGACCATGGAACTCCTGTGTTGTTTTAAAGTCACTTTTCTGTGAATAGCAGCATGGTGGCAGAGTGCATCTGGTTACAATAAATCACATCAGTCTAGTTTTTGTTAGAAAAAATTACTCAGTGATAATTTATTGCTCCCCTGGCATTATGCACCCCTAGGTCTGGGCCTAAGGACATAGTGGTAAATCCAGGCCTGACCATGTACATATTTCCTTTTGTTGAATTGACTTTTCCTTTAAGCACTCTCTGAAAGTTCTAACTTAATACACAAATCCCTTATTGAGATACTCCATTTTGAAAATCTGCATGCACATAGTGTCTTTTTATTTAGTTCAAGTTTCACCCCAAATACCCTATTCTGTAAAATTTGCAACCTGATATGCATAGCCTTAATAGTGCTAGTTTCATAGTAGGAGCAGTAGTATTAATAGCAGTAGTAGGAGGTAGATGCAAAAAAAAAAAAATGCTGATACACCTGTATCAGCAATCTGTATATCATTGCAAGTTACCAATTGTTAACATTTAAGGTCTTTATAAAAGGGATGGTCATAAAAACTTTGAAGAAGGCTCATTCAATTGGAAATTGAAAGTTCAAGTTCAATTTTGAAGAATCAAAGGTAATAAGAGGACGATCAGCCTTTCCCTTTTAACTGACATTCCCCTCCCCCAATACAACCAATAAAAATAAAAATAAACATTTTATTCAAAAAAGTCTGAAGGTAAAATAACCATGCCTTTGGGGTTAACAACCTCACCAGCAGCATCCAGGGCAAGGGCTGTTAGTTAAGCTAGTTGCTCATTGCTAGCACATAAGGTTTTTGTAGAAAAAATGTTGCCTGAACTTCGGGGGGGGGGTCATTTAATTGGAAATCAAAATTTTTACTGCACTTTTTCAGAGTTTAGTGATCAGAGGGCTTCCACCCCACCCTATTTTTTCCTCAAATACATCTGACCTAAATTTTGAGAAAGTCATATTATTCAAAACAGTTCAAAGGTTAAATACCTATGCCATAGTTAAAAAACTGTGGTTCATAGCCCTCACCCTCTGGTGCAAGGGCTGTAAGTTATTCAAGTTGCCTATTGTTAACATATAATTTTTTTATCAAGAAAAGATGGCATGGTTGATCCCATAAATAAAAAAAAGCATGCAGCACTAGGGTCAAACCTTAGGGAAATGTCAAGAAGGATACCAAACACAATCAAAAAGCATTTATTCAATTATTGGTTGTGAAAATGAAATACCAGGAACACTTACAATGGCTGATGGTATCAGCTGTCACATTGTTTGGAAAATATATAGGAGCACCTTCAAGTAAATCAAGAGGTACATTGTGCATTCAGTTTTAAAAGACATTGTATCTGCAATATGTCAAGAACAGCTAAGGGTATAAACCTGAAGATATGAAGTAAAAACTTTCAGGGCAAGTTTAAGGAATGTTCAAAAAAAGGCTGTTGTGCAACCAGTCCCCCTCCCACGTCCTTTTTAGTTGCAGTCTCCACAAGGACATCTCATCAAAATTCGTTATCTAGATTCACAAAGGTCAAATAGTTTCAACACATATGTTTATTACTTGACATCCAAAAGGTCTGATTCATCTGAAAAACCAAGTAATAAATATCCTTTAATGGTTTGTGACATTGGATCTTCTTTTTCTCTGGCAAAAGTAAAACAAAACTCTTTCGTGAATACTTTTGATGGGCGTTTATATCATGAATTTAAAAAAAACAATTTCAACAAGGTTGAACATAGAAAAATTCTAACTTGTGTTTTACCCAATGATACTGCCTAATATTCTTAGAGAACTGAAAATCTGAGTTCAGATGTTCAGTTGCATGATGGTTTAGTTGCACAGTGGTTCAGTTGCATGGTGGTGCAGTTGCATTGTGGTTCAGTTGCCTGGTTGTTCAGTTACATGGGGGTTCAATTAAATGGGGTCAAGCTATACTGGGGTTTAGTTAAATGGGGCTCAGTTGCCTGGTGGTTCAGTTGCACAGGGGTTTGGTTATATGGGGTGTTCAGTTACATGGTGGTTCTGTTACAGGGGTTCACTTACATGGTGTTATTGAGTCAAAATTTACCAGGTTTCACCTTTGTCCTTACATCAGTAACATAATCTTGTGTATATTTAATGGGATTACTAACAACATTGGATTTGCTAGTATGAGCTAAGCAAGGGCCTGAGCTATCAGACCACATAAAAATTGTGCTAAATTTGTATGCTTCTATGGTTAATTGCATATTGAGCCCTTAAAGAGGCCCCAAAGATATTTTACATGAATAATGAAAGAACATAAAAAAAGCATTAAATGATGTTTTCACTTTCATCCTAGCTAAATTATATGACCCACTGCAAATTTACCCACCCCACCCCCTAATGTCCAAATATATTTCCTGTATGGGAATAAAATTTATTGATATTTTTATTGACAGCATTTGAAAACTTGAAACAGTAGAAAACATTGCATAATGGTTCAGTTGCATGGGGGTTCAGTTACCCAGGGATTTAGTTACATGAGGGTTTAGTTACATGGGGGTTAAGTTAAATGGGGTTCAGTTGCACAGGGGTTTAGTTAAATGGGGTTCAGCTACATGGTGATTCAGTTGCTTGGGGTTCAGTTACATAGTGGTTCAGTTACATGCACACCCTGTTTCTTAGCTAAACCTATCTTAATTGCCAGTCAGTCAAAATTTGCCAGATTTTACCTTTGTCCTTATATCAGTAACACAATCTTGTGTATATTTAATGGGACTTCTAACAACATTGGATTTGCTAGTATTAGCTAAGCATGGGCCTGGGCTATCGCAGCACATTAGGGTCTTTCACAATCCAATAATTTCTTCTAGGGCTAATTGCATCTTGAGCCCTTAAAGAGGCCCCAAAGGTATTTTACATGAATAATGAAAGAACATAAAAAAATCATCAAATGATGTTTTCACTTCCATCCTAGCTAAATTATATGGCCCACTGAAAATTCACCCACCCTATCCCCTAATGTCCAAATATATCTCCTGAATTGGAATATTACCCTGAATTGTTGATGGAAAAGTTTCAAACTGGAAAATTCAGTGATGTTTTTATTGACAACATTTGAAAACTTGAAACACTGGGAAACATGCATGGTGGTTCAGTTGGACAGTGGTTCAGTTGCACAGGGATTCAGTTACACTGGGGTTTAGTTACATAGGGGTTCAGTTAAATGGAGTTGAGTTGCAAGGGGGTTTAGTTAAATGGGACTAAGTTGCATGGTGGTTCAGTTGCTTGGGGTTCAGTTACACACACCCTGTTCCTTAGCTAGCCCTATCTCAATTGTCAGAGTGAGTCAAAATTTACCAGGTTTTACCTTTGTCCTTATTTTAGTAACACAATATTCTGTGTATTTTTTTGGGACTTCTAACAACATTGGATTTGCTAGTATGAGCTAAGCATGAGCCTGAGCTATCAGGGCACATAAAATTGAGGTAAATTTGTAGGCTCTTTCATAATTTAATGATTGCTTCTAGAACTAATTGCATATTCAGCCCTTAAAGAGGCCCCAAAGGTATTTTATGTGAATAATGATAGAAAAAAAAGCATCAAATGATGTTTCCACTTTATCCTAGCTAAAATACATGGCCCACTGCAAATTTACCCACCCCCTAATGTCCAAATATATACCCTGAATTGGAATATTATTGTGAATTGTTGATGAAAATCTTTCAAACTGGAAAATTCAGTGATATATTTATTGACAACATTTGAAAACTTGAAATGGGGATTTAGTTAGATTGGGTTCAGTTGCATGGTGGTTCAGTTACACACAAACCATGTTTCTCAGCTAGGCCTATCTTAATTGTCAGTAAGTCAAAATTTACCAGATTTTACCTTGATCCTTATATAAGTAACACTATCTTGTGTATATTTAATGGGACTTCTAACAACATTGGATTTGCTAGTATGAGCTAAGTGTAGGCCTAGGCTATCAGAGCACATAAAAATTGTGATAAATTTGATGGTTCTTTCATAGTGCAATATTTTCTTCTAGGGCTAGTTGCATATTCAGTCCTTAAAGAGGCCCCAAAGGTATTTTACATGAATAATGAAAGAACATAAACATAAAGCATCAAATGATGTTTTCACTTTCATCCTAGCTAGATTATATGGTCCACTGCAAATTTACCCACCCCACCCCCTAATGTCCAAATATATATCCTGAATTGGAATATTACCCTAAATTGTTGATGGAAATGTTTCAAACTGGAAAATTCAGTGATAATTTTATTGATAACATTTGAAAACTTGAAACAGTAGGAAACAGCTTATATTTGAGTTGCCTAATAGGCTAAATGAGGTTTGAATAGTTATAAATAAGTATTTTTGGAATATATTACTCTTAAAAAACCTATTTATTAACTAGAGATATGTTTTAACCACTTTTCTATAGCTTAACTAGCTGGTAAAATTTTACCAAATCATATTATTGACTTATGAATAAAGTGAATCCGATCAATGCCTTTTTTATGCTCTTCACAAATATAATAATCATTTTTGTTGCAAAAATTAAGCAAGAAAAATGGGTTTTAATTTTTATAGAGCAGTGAATACAATAAAATAAACACTTAATTAAACAAAAATACTCCAAATATTTTGGCCCCACATCTGGGAGCCTTTCTCAATGGAAAAAAAAAGAAATTAATGATACAAAAAATGTTCTTTTTAAAAACCTTAACTCACATCAAAATAAAAACATACTAAACACATAAAGAGAAAAAAACAAACAAAGAAAAGAAAAAATATAAATAAATGGGAAACAAAACTCACATATTAAATAAACACTTCCATTCACTGACATATAAACAAAATCAAATGTGTTTTCTATTTCTTTATATTTTTTCTTTTGTTTTTTTTCTCTTTATGTGTTTAGTATGTTTTTATTTTGATGTAAGTCAAGGTTTTGAAAAAGAACATTTTTGTTTCATTTTTTTCTTTTTCTTTTTTTTCCATTGAAAAAGGCTCCCAGATGTAGGGCCAAAATATTCAGAGTATTTTTGTTTAATTAAGTGTTTATTTTATTGTATTTACTGCTTTATAAAAATTAAAACCCATTTTCCTTACTTAATTTTTCATAAATGGAAAAGCAGTCTGGTCTAAGAAATTATTTACATTTTTGTTGGAAATGAATTTAAGCCCCACCCCTATATATACCAATTCAGGGTATATATTTGGGTAAACATTTACCAAATCATATTATTGAGTTATGAATAAAGTGAATACAAACTTTGATGCCTTTTTTTATGCTGATTATGAATATAATAATCATTTCTATTGGAAATGAATTTCAACCCCCCCCCCTATATACCAATTCAGGGTATATATTTCTACATTAAGGGGGGGGCCTAACCTAAACAAACTTAATAACTTTAATTCAAAATCAATGGACATGGTTGAGGCCTTCAGCCTTGACCTCAATTAAATTTGCCCTCACCCCTCTAATGTTGAAATATATACCATGAATTGGCATATTCAGGGGGGGGGGGGGACTGAAATTCATTTCTAATAGAAATGATTATTATATTTGTAATCAGCATAAAAAAAAGGCATTGAACGGTGTATTCACTTTATTCCTAACTCAGTAATATGATTTGGTAGATATTTACCTATATTTGCACATTAGGGAGAGTGGGGGGAAAGTTTAATCTTATCTCTCATTTACATCAGAAATAAAATTGGTAAATTTTTACCAAATCATATTATTGACTTACAAATAAAGTGAACATACCACTTGATGCTGCTTTTTATGCTCTTTCCAAATATAATAATCATTTTTGTTGGAAATGAATTTTATTCCCACCTCTATTTATACCAGTTCAGGGTATATAGCCTATTTGTACATTAGGGGGTAAATTTTTCCATTGAATGGTATATTCACTTTAGTTGTTACTCAATAATATGATTTGGTAAAAATTTACCCATTAGGGAGGTATATAATTGGTATATATAGGGGTGGGGGCTAAATTCATTTCTGACAAAAATGATGGTAAAATTATACTTTATCTACTTTTGGCTATCTTGGAAAGGGGTTAGGTTAGGGATATGAAATTTTCATGGATGGGTCTAAAGGCTGAAGTGTGTGCCAGGAAGGTATTTTGAAGTACAGGGGTCGGCCGCGACGAGGTGCGCAAAAAAAGTGACTTTAGTTACTTGAGGACACCAAAAAAGTGACTACTCAGAAGCCGTCAGAGCATAGGCAGATGGATTACAAGGATCCCAATTACTACCATAAGATCATCACTGGCCTATGAGAGCCCAAGAAGTTATGGACAGAAAGGCTGAAATCCTTATTTTTTTCTTCAATTGATTTTATTTACTTATACAAAACGATAAAAAAACAAGCATCTGCCACAACTAGGTATAACCAATCACTGGATATTATGTCATCACTTCTTTGACTTTTTTGAAAGACAATCAATTAGTTCAGATTTCCTCTTCAGAACAAGTACTTCAACCAATCCAGTATTATCTGCCCTATCTCTTTCTTCAGAGCAAGCTTTTAATGCTGCTTCCAGCATACTTTGAGGAAGACCAATGTTCAGGAAGTCCTTCTCTTCCACAGCTTTCTTCAACTGTTCCCCTGCCTCTCTCATAAGGGTATCACCTATTTCCTTCTTCTGCTTAACCATCTCTTTTTATTGTACCATGTCTGACTCTAGGTCCGCTATTTTCTGCTTCTTCCACGCCATCTCCTGGATTTCTTGTTCAGCATCTTTTTTCTCAGCTTCAAGCTTCTCTCTCTCTGATTCTTCCTGTCTTCGCTCAAAAAGGTACAGTTCATAGCTGGCTCTAGCTGATCTAGCCAGACAAAGCAGCTTCTTTGTGATCAGCACATGCTCTGGTCTGTTCTCATAGTCGCAGAGCAAATCCGCAACAAAAGCCTTAGCATTCGGTGCCCACTCTTCTGTACGCGCTTGAAGGCAAGTCATCAGCAGAGCTGACCAAGAAAATTCTCTCTCTACATCTGCACTTCCATGACAGAGCAACATAGCTGCCTGGACGATCTGACCTAAGGACTGATGTATGGTTTCACCAGATGGTGTCTTCAGTTCCAGGATCTTTTGCCAATAGCTGTCAATTTGATTACTCTCCGTGGGTGGCGGCATGGGATCTGACTGCAATAACAACCATTCTCCCGGGACTTGCTCGATGTCCCTCTCAAATGGAAGTTCTCTTGCAATGCAGAGGATATCACTGCAACTTGCTCTTTGGCAATCTGGACTGGGAGGGTTTAGGCAGGCAAGGCTTTGGAAAAACTCGCTGTTCACAGGGCATTTTGTCAGCAGGTACTGTACAGCAGCTTTGATATGCTTCCTGATTCTCAGGAAAAAAAATGTCCTGTCTTTCAGAATAACTTTCAAAGAATCCAGGGCAGCCAGGACCCTTTCATTATACAAGGGTTGCTGTAGGTAAACATCTGCAGTACTATCTAAGCCTTCAAAACCACCAAGGATCCAGAGATTGACATCATCAGCAGGCATAATCTGCCCCAAAAGAACTGTGCATAACCATCTCAGCTCAAAATGTACCACATGTATTAATGGCTCCTGTCATTGAAATACACCAGTGAAAGCAGTGAAAATTGCTGCAGAGCTTATAATGAACTCAATTTTGGCTTTCATTGTTTGCTTTTTTAGCCAACTTACAATTTTCAAATATTTTGCATTTGACATCAGGTACTTCAGACTATTTTTCTTTGGCACAAATTCTAGGAAATATTCTGTCAATGCAGGCCACTGTTCAATCAAGTGGCTTGCTGCTTCCCTTATGGTCAGCCATCTCGTGGGGATGTGCTTCACTGGTTTATGCTGATGAACTTTAACTTTCTGTTGGCACTGGCTGAAATTGTCAGAATGAGCTGGCCATCCACAGAAAAAGTGGTAAACAGCAATGATCACATCAGAGCACTCCTCCCCAAGTTCTTGTAGCCCTTTCAGGAATGCATTATGCACTGCATGAATGTTGCAGGTTCCAATATTCAATAGGCCTTTTCAATACCTTTTTCTCTTTTCTGAGTCTACAATTGACCACACTTTCTTATTGACAGCTGGGCCATCACTTGCAAGCATCAGCAATCTCTCAAGTGAAAGTCCTTCACCTTCAATACTCTGCAGGATTTTCTTACTCAGATCTTCACTGGTTGCATGTCCCATATAATATGTCCAAAGATGCCGAGTAACCACTTGTTTCTGCTCTTTTGACCAGTATTGAACTCTTATTTGGAGCTCCTTTACCTCACCATTGTTCGTTGTTTCATCATATTCCAGCACAAAGTCAGATTTCTGGATGTCTTTGATTATAATTTCTCAAATGTACAAGAAATAGCCTCCATCAACAAGTATGTCATTTTTTTAGCATTTAACAAGAAGCCTTCTGGTACAGCATCAGGGAACATTGTTCAGAACACCTTGGCAATATGATCACACAACGCTGCAGCAAAAGAACTAGCAATAGTCTTTAAAACCCAAACTATCTCCGCCCTTGATGCTGCATCTCCCTTGCAGAGCATTTCCAGATTCTTTTGTGGTATGCTATTGCCACTCTGTGAGTTTGGGTGGTTTCTGGTTGGAGCTGATGCAGCGAGTCTCCACTGATGCTGGTTTAACATGACAGAAGCATTCTTTTTGTGATCTTGTGTGTCCGCATGTTAAAGAAGGGCCTGGAACCCTTTCTGGCAGCTGAGTGTCTTTTTACAAACTTTACAATAGAACAAGCTGTCATTGTCACTCCCTTTTGTGCACCACTCTTTCACTTTATGCCCAGCGCCGTCTTCCCTACTGAGCCAGCTCTCCAGAAATTTTGTCTTGCCCATTATTTACAGCAACCTGAAATAAGAATGGGTTTTAGGACGGAATTTGAAAACACATAAGGCTAATACAAATACAAAATGACAAAATCAATGAAAACACAAATTTAATCTTACATTTTGACATCCTCAGACCTGTGGGCATGCATGCCTTTTGCAGGAAACGGTCTAAAATCAAAGAAACTGGCTAACACTGAAAATATACAGAAGGAATCTTGGCCTAACTGTCCATTTGCTAAGCAACAAGGTAAGAATGGATGCTAAGTGAACCAACGGCCTGAAAAGAACCATAGGCAGTTATGGTATGGTAGAACTAATTTAATCAATCATCTTATTTACAAGAGCCTAGATTTTAACACACACACACACTAACCATGTTTATCACAGCCATAGACATCATGCATGTTGAAATATAGTCCAAACTATCAAAAAAGACTTACCTTTTTTATGAATTATGCCACAGTCAACAGTCAACTATAACATACTGTTTCAGCAAAAAATTAGGTCCAAAACGTTGAAAAAAGTGACTTTAGTGACAAAATGACAGAAATAGTGACAGGTCCCCAAAAAAGTGACTGCAGCCAATCCCTGGAAGTACCTATCAGAAAAGTTGTCAAATTTTTAAAGGTCACCTTTGATGACCTTTAAAAATCTGTGTATCATAAAAGTGAAAGTGTACAAAATACATCTACCACAAAAAAAAGAGCACAAAAAAACTGTTTTCAGCTTCACAACTTTGCTCAATCCTGATTTAAAAGTTTTTAAAGATATGCAAATACATTTCCTAAATTTTGAAAAAAAAACATTGATATGGTTTAAATTCTACTCAAATAGGGTAAGACACCCAGTAGTTGGACACTTTAATCACTTTGAAAACTTTTTGACATTTAAACTACTCTAATTACTGTATTATACCACCTAGAAACTTAATTTTAGTATCAAAAAATTTCTGAAGAATTTCTGAACAAGTAGGTTACTAATTCAAATAGTTTCACTTTTACAGCGCCTCCTATTTTTGAATTTACTAACAAGTGACAATTCTGCCTAAACTCGGACATACAAACGGCTCATTGTAAATTAGTGATTAAAATAGTATAAATGATTCTGTCCGAGAATAGGCAGGTGGCTGACTACTGGGTGTCTTACCCTAACAGGAATTATATTTTCAGAACTAAAACCAGAGCAAAAGAAACTGACAACTCAAAATTAAGGTAAAATATTGTTTTATCAAAATTGCAATAGGTACAGACCTGTTATGTAGGCAAATTTAAGGACCCTCTAGAGGGAGAAGGAGTGGAGGTAGGAACTTCAAAATACATTCCCAGGACAAACTTTAGCCTATAGACTCATCCCTGAAAGTTTTATTTTTTTAACCTAAACCCTTTCCAAGATAGCCAAAAGTAGCTACAGTAGAACTTTACCAAAATGATTATTATATTTGTAATGATTATAAAAAAGGGCATCTAGTGGTATATCCACTTTATTCATAGGCCAAGTCAATAATATGATTAGGTAAAAATTTGAAATACAATTTACCTTGACCCCCCTAAAGTGCAAATATATAGGCTACCCTGAATTGGTATAAATAGCCTAGGCTAAGTTTGGGGGTAAAATTCATTTCTGACAAAAATAATTATTATATTTGGCAAGAGCATAAAAAAGGCATCAAGTGGTATGTTTACTTTATTCATAAGTCAATAACATGATTTGGTAAAAATTTACCAACTAGCCTAGTGTTGATAGCCTAGCTTTTTTGTGTGGTTACAAAACTGAAATATCTTTGGGGCCCCTTTAAGGGTGCAAGATGCAACTAGCCCCAGAAGCAATTATTCAATTATGAAAGAACATAGAAAATTCCATTAAATGATGTTTTCACTTCCATCTTAGCTAAATTAACCCTATAAGGGCCACTGCAAATTTACCAAAATTGCTGGCCAATTAGGCCTAGTCTTAGATAAAGGATACTGTCCAAGTTAGGGATTTTTATGAATATTTCCCTTTAGTCTATAAATAGGTCCCATGTCAATATACCTTTACTTTCACAAAGTTAAGAGTTGTAACAACAGCTCTGGATTAGATGTATTAAGGGAGGCTATATTTTTCTAGTTTGAATTCTGGTAATCCACACATCCGTTTTCGTGGACTCAAAATGATATTCATACCATCTATAATCAAATTATAAGGTGCGTTTATTATGAAGGTATGGCTACCACACTTTAGCAAAAATTTTACTAAAAAAACGGACCCAAGTTAGTAAATTTAGTAAACCGAGATCAAATTTAGTAAATTTTAGATTTTTTTTAATTTCGTAGGTTTCTTAGTAAATTTGTTAGGTTTTTTTCAGTAAATTTACAAAATATAAAAAAATATGTTAAATTATTTTTTTACCAAGTTTCATTCTATTGAACAAAATTTGAACATTTTTCTCTGTCTGAATTGATATGTTTCATTCTATGGCTTCAGTTTCAGTCCTTCTCCACATCTTCATTACCATCAATATATCGCGTGAAGCTTTGAAAACCTAAAGCGCGAACTCTTACCTGAAATTATGAAAGACTTTATTAAAGACCTTTTGAGTCAACTATGTTGGTTTTAGTCCAAAATGGGTCAAGGAGTGTGAACAGTTTCAAGATTTTACGTGTATTGCCAGACACAAGCTACTGTCCATCAGTGCAACACGATTGTATTCTTTTGAAGCAGTGGTTAACAAAATTTTAGAACAGTGGAGTGTCTTGGTTCTGTTCCTGGGTGATCAAACTAATAACGAGGACACTGATAGGGCTAGTCAAGAGAAGGCAAGGCCAATTTCCCGTTTCATGAACGATCCCTTCTACAAAGTATCTCTATGTTTTATGACTTACACGCTGAAGAATGTCATTTTACTCAATCTGGAGTTTGAGAACAGAGCGATTCGCGTTAACAGTATTCTGAGTAGCGCCAGAGCTACATTTACCTCACTATGGAAGTGCATTGAGAAGCCAAGTGTGATAAAAAGGGCTGGACAAGAAGAAGTTTTGAAACTCTCTCAGGAGAATCAGACACTCCAGAGCGTATTCTTCCTTTGAGCAAATTGACCCTCGGGCCAAAAACCGGGTTTTATTTGTTGCAGTTGGAAGCTGACGCCAAAACTTATAGCGAAAAGGGAAATTTCTTGCTGAAGCTTCGAAGATTCAAAAAAAAAATCACAGATCATATTATGTAGAACTCTGCAGCATATCGCCAAGACCTTCGACAGTGAGGATGAAGTGCTCAAGAATTTCGAGTGTATCGACCTTGCCGTTAGTCTCCGAAGCCGCTCCGCAACGGCATGACGGCGGTGAATGTGTGATTTAGTATCAGCAGTGGCGAAAAATTTTTGGCAGCGCACCGCCGATTCATCACGCCACGGTGCGCAGATTTTTTTTTATTGAAAATTTAAAACAATTCTCATTTCACCAAGAACGTTCAACCCAAATTTGATTTTAGTAAGTATTTTTAACTGGTTGACTAAAAACATTCAAGAGCAATGTGAGAAAACAGGAAATTATTGGGCGGTGCGGAAAGTTTTATGTTCACCGTCAATTAGACCAAGTAGAATTCTTCTTTTAGCCACTAGACACAGGGAAACCTATGTTGTATTTATGTTTAGTATCGTATCGTTCCTATAAAATCTCATGTTTAGTCAGTTACTTTTTGTTAATGATTTGAGGTAATGTGTACATAACTTTCAAAATTTTGAAGTTTAAACACCTTCTGTTCATCAAATAAATACAAAAGGAAGTAAAAAAAAAAAGCAACAACGGCAAAAAACACTGTATACAAGTCAGATACCATGGCTTAATTCAAAAGGTTAATTTAGAGATGCCACTCAGAACAAGTTTATTGTTTTCATGGATACAAGTGAGTTTGTTCAAACTACTTGGAGCTAGCTTTGATCTTTGTGCAGTGACTATCAGTCCTTTTGTGCTAAAAAGCCGTTCAGCTGATGCACTCGTGGCTGATACAGCCTGAACTTGACGAGCGTAAACTGCCACCCACGGGATCTGATTCTTGTATTTTTTCCAAAAGATTAACGTCCGGTTTTTTTTTAAAATAAATTCAACCGGTTGGCACCAGCAGCAAACGAGAAATAAAGATCAACCTGACGCCGGATCGTCAAGTTGATCTTTTCCTGTTCTACAAGTAAATTAACATCCTGATCGTTCATACGTTGCAGTAATTTTTTATTAAAATTTTCTCAGTGCCATCAGACAAGTAGAGTCTTTTCATAGTTGGTTCTGATGGTGCCGCAGTATCACTCGGAATTTCTGCATCACTCAAGTTTTCATTTTCCGTCTCTTGTGCATTAGCGGAGCTAGAACCAGGATCGCCCACATTTTTCCCATCACCAATCTCTACAACAAATCTTTGAGCTCATTTTCTGTCAAGGTTTTTTTTTATCATGTTAAAGAGGAAATCTCTCGTCGGTTCTGAGACGATTCAAGGAGGTGATCATCAATTTCCTTTAGTCTAAATGTCTCAAAATCCAATAGCGCTGCTGACACTATCAAATCGTATCGAGGGAAACACTGATTAAACTTGGCCCTCAAATTGTGCTTGAGCTCTACTATTGGGGATATTTCATCCCCCTTTTCTTCCGTCTGTGCCTTTAACATTCCTCTGCATAATAAAGCAAAGTTCAGTGTTGGAAAGATTTCATCTTCAATTTCTCGCACTGTAGTAAGAAAAGCAGAAAGCAGCTTACAAAGGGCAGTCATGAGCTCGAGATCATCTTCATCCAAAACTAAGTCAGGCTTGTCAATTTGACAAAGGAGAGTCGATGCAACAGCTTTATGGTTTAAAATGCTTTCCAACATTGTATAAGTGGCGTTCCACCGCATGGGATCATCTTTTTAGAGCATCCTGTAATTGTAATTTCTTCTACTGCAGGGTATCTCTTCCGTCACATGAACAATGGGCAGCTCTGAATCTGCATCTAAAACCTGATCAAGCTTGCTTCGTTCTTCGATTGCAAACAAAGCTTCGGATTTCTGTTTTTCGAATTCGTAGCTTTTATCAGAGCCTCTGTAAGTCAAGGCTTTGACAATAAGTTGAGCCTTTTTCACCAATTACAAACTTTTGTAATTTTTGACACTCCAACAACTATAATCAGAATATGAAGCCCATGTGCAATACAATCTCTGATTTCACACCCGGAATTGTACAGGCTCTTTCTACAATTGCACCTCTATCACGCACTACCGTTATGTCCCTGCCTCCAATGTCAAAAAGCTTAATGCTGGCACGATTTTCTTTTCTAATGTTATCAGATGTATGTCGCTCGTCACCAAAACATTTAGTTGAAAGAATTATTTTCTTCATCTCAAAATTTGAAGTGATGTACATGAGTCTGTAACACCGATAGCTAAGGTGACGGTGGTTATCCGTCCAGATATCCATAGCCATAGCTTCACTTCTAAACTCTGCCCTATTGCCAATGATCTTTTTCACTGTCGTGAACGTTGCATCATACATGTCCTGCAATGGCAATATTTCTTTCACTTGGCAAGTCTTCTGCACCTGCAACCATATCATACTTTGCACAGAACTGTGAAAAGCCTCATCTACTCACAATATTGAAGGGAAGGTTATACTGTGCACACAGCACAGCAAGATCTCTGCCAAGAACATACTTTGCATCTGAATCCATACTAGCATTGGACCTTGGGGTCCTATATAATGCTGCAAATGAGCTTCTTCTTTTTGTCTGAGTCTTTTTTCATCTCAAGCTCGAAGGCTCGCTTTGTCTCTTCCTTTCCTTCGTGGTTCACTTGAGATGTGTGATCAAGTTTCCCGTTCTTACTTTCCTCTTGTATTTTGCCGAATCTCAGTAAATATCTTTGAACAGGGCATCCTTCTCTGCCTTTCGTAAACACAGCTTGCAATAAAAATGGTCTTTATCCACCTCCTTAGTAATCCCGTTTTTCTTCAGCAGTAGCCCACCAAAAAAGTTCCACGTTACTGACTTTTTGGATTTGTCCGGGGAAATTGAAAAGAGTAATGCAGGCTCACTGGCAAACTGTTTCAGTGACTCGGTTTCCATTTTCACCTAGAAAAGATGCATAACATGGAAACAATATCTTGACGAGGGGTTACCCAATTGGTATCTTGGTGTAAAATGAGTGCCCGATGATGGCCAGTCCCGGGCCGGGGTTCACACCTATTCGGGGTTTATAGATACATGTAAATCTGTGAAATAGCAATTTTTTCATGAAAGTCTGCCGGCACTGGGGAGTGTCAGTCAGTGTCAGGGAGTAGGGAACGCCTCGTCTCCTTATTTGTACTCGACTAACGTCCCAGAACATAATATCTTTTTATAAACTATCAGTGTTGTGGAAAGACTTATTTTTTTTTTAAATATTTAATCATTAAATAAAATTTTCAAACAGTTAATCAGTCTCTACATGGTCACACCCAGACATTTTGTTTGAAGGGGGTGACTTCAAAAACTTCCTTTCGTGAGTTTCTTCTTAAGACTTAGATTAAGAATATTAAGAGATTTTTTAAAACGCCTTAAAAACTAGAGAAAAATATAGGGGGTTGGGGTTTGAACATGCTAACTCATCCGCCCACTATATGAGACCCTGGTCCCGTATATGAACTAAAAGAAAATTTGTAGAGTCTATAGTAGTTAAAATGCGTTCAGACACGGTTCTATAAGGAATTAATTTTTAGAAAACAACTTTTTCTGAACGAAGTAAAGACCGAAGTTGAAACTTAAAACGAACAAAAATTATAAATTCGCAGCCTACTCTCAATGGCAAGCTCTCAACTGATTTCTCACATGATAGAAAAGAGCAACTTATATGAGATGAAAATATATGCAAAAACGTATCATCTATGGATGTTCACTTTTAGCGGCTAATGATTGAGTAGATGTGCAGTTTTTTCGAAGTGCATGTTTACAAGTTTATCAGTTATTTTTAACAAAGCTGTTAATTTTTTATTTACGCCAAAACATGCAAGTGAATAATTAACCATGCCTCATTTAGACAATTCACCCTTTTTCTGTCGAAGCCACAGTAAAAAGAAAACTTGTTTTATTTATTGCCTATTGTATTTTTTTCTGCACTTTTTCTAGAAAAAAATTCTGCTTTACCATTTTTGTCCAATTTTTTTAATATGGGACGAAATCGAGAAAGAGTATCGTCTAAAAATTCAGTTAGAAAATTTTTATTGAAGGCAAAAAGTATTATTTATGCTCATGCTACAGGCTAAAACAGATCTTTCAGTTATTAGTATCAAGAAAAAACACAAGAACAGGAAAATAAATCAATCAAGGTTGGTCAGCTTTGACTACCACTTCCTGGGGCTCAAGACCAAGTAACAATGCAAACAGCACCAATACTCTTATAGGTCTAAATAATTTCTACTATGAGTAGAGAGCTATCTTATACTCCGGACAGGAGTCCATATATGGGCATAGAGTCATTAGGGAGAATGATTGCGTAATGGGGTCAATGACCTCTTTCACCAGGTGTGTTTTTGGCACGCCCTCAGCGAATGTCAATGTTGTTATTGTTTCCAAGCCAAATGTTACGAGTTCCCGGGAAACAGTTAATTAATGTCTGACAGATGACGTCAAGTTAATTAATGTCTTTGCATTTCCAAAGAGAATTGTCTCCGAGACAAAGTTTAAAGTCTGACAGATGACGTCATGATTGATTGATTGACACGAAAGGGGAATTAATTTATTGTTCTAAAGAGAATTGATTCACGAAAGGGAAATTAATTTGTGTTTCTAACAAGAGAATCGTTTCCGAGCAGACGTTTTGATCTTAGCGCGCGAAAAGGTTTCCAAATAATTTGAAAT
>JAQQPU010000078.1:91956-158719 GCA_029168905.1 Artemia sp. Kazakhstan ARC1039 | reverse complement strand
GTTTATCCAAGAGGCGAATTCAAGAAAGAATTTGCTACTTACTTACAATTTTTGATAATTTCTTAAATGAAGTTTCTGCATTGTGTATCCAAGAGATGACTTCAGGAAAGAGTTTGTTACTTGCTTACAATTTTTTCATAATTTATTGAATGAAATTTCTGTATTGTGTATCCAAGAGTTGACTTCAAGAAAGAAATTGTTACTTACTGAGAATTTTTTCACAATTTCTTGAATTAAATTTCTACATCGTGTATCTAAGTCGTGAAAACAATAAAGAGTTTGTTACTTACTTGGAATTTTGTCATAATTTCTTGAACGAAATTTCTTTTTGTTTATCCAGCAGGTGAATTCAAGAAAGAATTTGCTACTTACTTACAATTTTTGATAATTTCTTTAATGAAATTTCTGCATTGTGTATCCACGAGGTGACTTCAGGAAAGAGTTTGTTACTTGCTTACAATTTTTTCATAATTTCTTAAATGAAATTTCTGCATTATGTATCCATGAGGTAACTTCAAGAAAGAGTTTGTTACTTACTTAGAATTTTGTCATAATTTCTTGAATTAAATTTCTACATCGTGTATCTAAGTCGTGAAAACAATAAACAGTTTGTTACTTACTTAGAATTTTGTCATAATTTCTTGAACGAAATGTCTTTTTGTTTATCCAGCAGGTGAATTCAAGAAAGAATTTGCTACTTACTTACAATTTTTTCATAATTTCTTTAATGAAATTTCTGTATTGTGTATCCAAGAGGTGACTTCAAGAAAGAATTTTTTACTTACTTACTTACAATTTTTTCATAGTTTCTTGAATGAAGTTTCTGCACTGTGTATCCAAGAAGTGACTTCAGGAAAGAGTTTGCTACTTACTTACAATTTTTGATAATTTCTCAAATGAAATTTCTGCATTGTGTATCCAAGAGGCGACTTCAAGAAAGAGTTTGCTACTTACTTACAATTTTTTTTCATAATTTCCTTAATTAAATTTCTGTATTGTGTATCCAAGAGGTGAATTCAAGAAAGAGTTTGTTACTTACTTACTTACAATTTTTTCATAATAACATATCCAATAACGGATGTTGATAAATAATTTATTCATTCTGATACCAAGATTTTGTCAATGTTATCCCGTGTGTCTGACAATAGATGTATGCAAATTCCTTTTCTTACATCTCCGAAGTTTTATTAGACATTCTAAACGTTTGATATGCTAGCTTACTCTAAAAATAAAGAACACCTTTAACAATGTAATGCATAATATATTTTTAATGAAATAATGCTATGTAGAATATTAATACAAAAAATATATTATGATACATTATTAATATCAATGATTAACTTTGGATATTTTGAATCTGTTCTATAAAATAGTTCACCATGTTCTCTCTTGATATTATAGCTATTGTCTTCTCTTAGTTCGTAATCAGTAGAATAATCATTATTCCATTTTGAGTCATACACAATTTTTACTGGTGTCTCATCAACAGGCTCAATATGCTTTTCGTCCTTGGTATTATTTGGTTCATTGACTGTTTGATCAATGGCAGTAACGTTTGCTGGTGCTTTGTTTTTCATCGATTCATCTTTATATTCCATAGTGATATTTTCTGACAATGCCCTTTTTATTTTTCTGTCAATTTCACTGTCTATTATCACATTATTTTTACACAGGTAACAGTTTCGGAATGTAGACAAAATATGGTTTACGATATTAGTAGAATAGTAGGCCTTTCTTTTATTTATCTTCCGTTGAATGCTAATACCCGAAAGGTGACGATTGGATGTATCAGTAGGTAATGTGTTACCTGCAACAGTAGCAAGGAGTTGTCCTCTATCATCAACGATTATTTTTATGTTGGCATTCTCTTTGAGTGCAATCATCTCTGGAGATCTCAATCTCGCATAACCACCAACATAAGAGTTGAATTTTTTCGGTATTCCAAAGAAATTTAATTCCTTACTGTCATGACAATGCATGCATACATTTCCAATAGTGCTTCCACCTGTACTTGTTTCATAGTTTAAATACTTGTCCTTGTTGGCATTCAATGCTACAATAACCTTGTTGTGTGAACACACTTTATTAAAATGCTCCATCTTCACTTTTTTAGAGATATTAGTTATGTGTTTATCGTTCCACTGTGTAAAAAATACTGATTTGATACATGCAATAAACTAGGTAGTGTCGATAACCGGCCATAGAGCAATAGTGGGAAAGCCACATCGTGTCTCTGGGTAAGCATAGAGTACAATTGTTAGAGCCATAAAAATATCTGTCGAGGAGGTATCATTAGCAATAACCTACTTCTAATGAAGCATATCAAGTCACCTGTTTACCGGGTACTAAATAACTACCATTTTTTACTCCCCGTAGCATTATATTGGCTTACACTGAAAATAATTGAACGTAAAAAATAAAAGCCCGATAAATATTTACTAGTTGGTGTGACAAACACAGCGCAACGTTTAGCTAGATAAGAAGAAGAAGAAGAAGAATACGGAGAATTAATAGTCTTTTGTTAACCATTTTACATGAATAAACTGATTTAGTCGAAGGAATGAATCCTTATTCTAGAAGTCCTATTCCTACAAGTTAAGTTAGAATAAAAGAATGAGGTAATTATATTGACTTACACTGAAAATAATTGAACAGAAAAAATAAAACCCCGATAAATATTTACTAGTTGGTGTGACAAACACAGAGCAACGTTTGGCTAATAGCTATAAAATATAATAAAAAAATATCTGTCGAGGAGGTATCATTAGCAATAAACCCCACAAAACTCAATTCCTCCTAGCATTTTTTAAACTAAATACTTGCCTCCATTCCCTCCCTCCCCAGAAAGTTCATAAAGACGCAATACCCCTATTTATGCTGAAGTATTTCTAGTCCTATGTTTACCAGGATATTGAATAAGTACCATTTTTCAACCCACCCACAAAACTCAATTCCTCCTAGCATTTTTTAAACTGAATTATTACCTCCATTCCCCTCCTCTTAAAGTTCAGAAAGACGCAATACCCATATTTATGCTGATGCTTTTCAAGTCGTATGTTTACCAGGATATTGAATAAGTACCATTTTTCACCCCTACCCACAAAACTCAATTCCTCCTAGCACTTTTTAAACTAAATACATGCCTCCATTCCCCTCCCCCAGAAAGTTCAGAAAGACGCATTACCCCTATTTATGCTGAAACATTTCTAGTATGTTTACCAGGATATTGAATAAGTACCTTTTTCACACCACCCACAAAACTCAATTCCTCCTAGCATTTTTTAAACTAAATACTTGCCTCCATTCCCCTTCCCCAGAAATTTCAGAAAGACGCAATCCCTTATTTATGCTGAAGCATTTCTAGTCGTATGTTTACCAGGATATTGAATAAGTACCATTTTTCACACCACCCACAAAACGCAATTCCTCCTAGCATTTTTTTAAACTAAATACTTGCCTCCATTCTCCCCTCCCCAGAAAGTTCATAAAGACGAAATACCCCTATTTATGCTGAAGCGTTTCTAGTCGTATGTTTACCAGGATATTGAATAAGTACCATTTTTCACCCTACCCGCAAAACTCAAGTCCTCGTATCATTTTTTAAACTAAATACTTACCTCCATTCTCCCCTCCCCAGAAAGTTCAGAAAGACGCAATACCCCTATTTATGCTGAAGCATTTCTAGTCGTATGTTTACCAGGATATTGAATAAGTACAATTTTTCACCCTACCCACAAAACTCAAGTCCTCCTAGCATTTTTTAAACTAAATACTTACCTCCATTCCCCCTCCCCGGAAAGTTCAGAAAGACGCAATACCCCTATTTATGCTGAAGCATTTCTAGTCGTATGTTTACCAGGAAATTGAATAAGTACCATGTTTCGCACCACCCACAAAACTCAATTCCTCCTAGCATTTTTTAAACTAAATACTTACCTCCATTCTCCCCTCCCCAGAAAGTTCAGAAAGACGCAATACTCCTATTTATGCTGAAGCATTTCTAGTCGTATGTTTACCAGGATATTGAATAAGTACCATTTTTCACACCACCCACAAAACGCAATTCCTCCTAGCATTTTTTAAACTAAATAATTGCCTCCATTCTCCCCTCCCCAGATAGTTAATAAAGACGAAATACCCCTATTTATGCTGAAGCATTTCTTGTCGTATGTTTACCAGGATATTGAATAAGGACCATTTTTCACCCCACCCACAAAACTCAAGTCCACCTAGCATTTTTTAAACTAAATACTTACCTCCATTCCCCCCCCCAGAAAGTTCAGAAAGACGCAATACCCCTATTTATGCTGAAGCATTTCTAGTCGTATGTTTACCAGGATGTTGAATAAGTACCATTATTCACCCTACCCACAAAACTCAAGTCCTCTTAGCATTTTTTAAACTAAATACTTACCTCCATTCCCCTCCCCCAGAAAGTTCAGAAAGACGCAATACCCCTATTTATGCTGAAGCATTTCTAGTCGTATGTTTACCAGGATATTGAATAAGTATCATTTTTCACCCCACCCACAAAACTCAAGTCCTCCTAGCATTTTTTAAACTAAATACTTACCTCCATTCCCCTCCTCAGAAACTTCAGAAAGACGCAATACCCATATTTATGCAGAAGCATTTCTAGTCGTATGTTTACCAGGATATTGAATAATTACCATTTTTCACCCCTACCCACAAAACTCAATTCCTCCTGTTATTTTTTAAACTAAATACTTGCCTCCATTCCCCTCCCCCAGAAACTTCAGAATTTTTCAGACGAAATTATAGAAAATACGGTCAAAACACACTTCTCTGTTTCAGTTGTGTGCATTTTCACTTTTTCTGATTCAAAATGTGTATCTTCAATCAGAAAAGCATAGTTTCGATTCAACAATGAGCCATTTCCATAGCAATAGCTCTTAATAGAACTGTTTAAGTATGAACTCCAATTTTCTCCAACGAGACTATGCAACTCAACCACATTTAACTAAACCCCGTGTAACTGAATCCGCATGTAACTGAACCCCCGTGCAACTGAACCCTCGTGCTACTGAACCCTCGTGCAACTCGACCCCATTTAACTAAACCTCCGTGTAACTGTACCCCTTTTAACTGAACCCTCGTGCAACGCAACCCTCCATGCAACCCATCTCCCTCAAAACACTTTTCAGTCATTTCTCGTTAAATTGACAATACTCTCCAAAACATCACTTGTGTATTATACAGTACATAATCACCCCATCTCCTCCAATTCGCAAATCCCATTACCCCTTTTTTTTGCAAATGTTAATCAAACATTTCCGATTGCAAAAGCATGTTTAACCATCTTGCTTGGAAAGGTATCCATAAGTACATGCTCTGAAAAGGTGCCATTGTACAATTGACAACAAAAACAGAAAAAAACCTGTTTGCTTTAAATTATATTATTACAACCAAACTCTCAAAACATGTTTGACCATGGTTTTTCTTGCGCAATTCAATATATTTTTTCATGTATTTTTGAAACTGTGCTGTATATTCTTGTGCAATTCCTGGTGCAATTGAAACTGTAGTGTATATTCTTGTAACCGTCAATGTAATCGTGATACTGTGCACACACACACTACTACTGTTACAGTTAAAAAAAATAAACTTTTACATATTTCACCGTTAAATCCTTTTTAAACTTTATTTACTGATTTCTCATTTAACACTTTATACTTACTATCACTGTAGAAATATATACAACGAACAGTAGCGAAAAGGCCTATGCTCTATATTCAAGGTTTTTGAAACACATTAACCTAAGCCACTGTTCATGACTCCTTCCTGGCGCACGCCCAATGACAAATGCTTATGATCCAATCCGAAGGAAAGCCAAGTAGCAGCCGAACCATTTGTTCGGATGGTTTAGAAACCTTCCTGAACTAACGCATATTCATGCTGTATAGTTTTTGGAGAAACTTTTCGCTACTGTTTGCTATATATATTTCTGCTGTGCTTACTATTTAATATATTGTACTTTACTCCTTTTTTATGTTTAAGATCGGGTAGCGTAGCTGGAGGCCCATAACAATGAACAACTGCCAACAATCAATATAATCTTCGGAACATTGTATTGATCTTGTTGGACTTATAAGGCTATAACAAAAAATTTAAATTTCTATATGCGTAGGAACATCTGCCAGTACCTCAAGCAGCGCTTCGTAGTACCAATTTAGCTATAACAATGGATATTCAACCCACAAAAAATATCTCCCAATAACTATTGCTTCAAAACTGAGGGTTAACTAGGACTGTGTTGATGAAAAGAGTACCCTTTTTGGGACGGGGTCATATTTGTTGAGCTATAACAAAGGGTATAACAATATATTTATAAAATTGTCATATGTTTGCAGAATTTCGTCTAACTAGCGCTTTACTTAAAACTGAGTTTACTCGAGTTTTTTTGTTTTTAATTTTTACTACTTGAGAACGTTTCTGCTACTATTCTTGTTTGTCGTTTTGGTGATGGATTCTCATCTAAACGCTCCCGTTTTACTGAAGAAACTGGTAAAACACACAAGACCAGCGCAAAAAACAGGATTCTGAGCAAAAAAGTTGCTAATTAGCCTAGAGTAGTAGTTAAATAACAGTCAATTTATTTCACAAGTATTGCGGATATATATTACATAGACTTTGAAGCAATGACTTTGTCCATTTTGTGTTTGAGCTTTGCTCTTTACTTACATCAAGAAAAATTTATTTTATTAAATTTTTCCCTGAGAGTTTCTTCTTAAACTTTTGGCTGCTCCTAAAATATTGCAGATACGTCATTTTGACAACCTGGATGCGCAAAGCGTATTTTGATTTATTTTGAGATGCACTTCAACATTTAGTGAAAGTTTCAACTTAATGCTCTTGACTATTTCGTAGACACTGTAACATGTTTCAATGCATTTTCGATTATGAAATACATGTCAAAGCAATTACTTATTTGCATTACTTACGATCCTTGCCCTAGGACCACTGGGGGCATGTAGTCCCCGAAGACATATTCATTGAATCTTACGGTTCTTTTGAACATAATTGTTATCTCGAAATTTTGATTGGCTTTGGAAGCTACTGGTGGCCAGGCAGCAACAACAGGCAAGGGAGGGGGGCTGATTGTTATCAATCACTTTTGACTTAAAAAAAATGGTACTGGAACTATCGATTTCTAATCGCATAAGCCTCTTTTGAAGTTTCTAGGACCACCCTTTCCATATAAAGTGGCTCCGGAGAAAAAAATAAGGAACACATTGAAAGTTTATGACTCTATACTACATTCAACATTTCTATTCAACGAATTTGTGAGGATATGCATAAAATTATGGAGTGAAGCTCTGAATCTGGCAAACAGCTGCAACCCCAATTCTGTGTACCACGACATATGAATGAATTAAGATCAATATTATAAAATTCTGTAACGTTATCTTTGTAGCTCTGAGTGTGATTTGAACATATTTGTTTCTCTTTTAGACAATCGTAGAAGTAGCTCCGTTTCCATTTCCCGGTTTGCACGAACTGAGAGAAAAGTATACTTACAGCCTTACTCCATGGAGTCAGAGCGTTGTTTCAGTGGCCAAAAAAGGACTCCGCCTTATCTATAGTGACGACGATGATAGTGACTCCGAAGTAAAAGAGATTACAGTTGTTACTGCTTTTGGGTTAGGAAATATGAAGTAAGTCAGCCTAGAAAGACTTATTTCGCATCAATTAAACCATATTTATGAACAGTAAAAAATATGCGGGGACTCATTCACAAAGAATTTTATTAAAGAAAAGCTCTCCAATAGCAAGCCTCAAAGCCTAGGGAAATGAGTAAAAAATATAGGTTTGTATAGCCCATTCACCTATATTATAGAACTGTCGGTCACAGCATTTACACAAGAGGTGGTTTTCGGCCCTAACCCCTTACAGAAAGTGGCAATCATCATAGTTCAAAAACTCCGTCAGCTAGACAAGAAGTTGAGAAAGTTTCCCTGAATGCCTCTTCGCCAGGACCATTTTTTAAAGCTTTTCGAAAGAGATAAATTGCATTTGTACCCAATAATCCATATAAATTTACCTACTGTTATGCTCTCTCTATAATTTCATTTCTGGAAATTCTCATAAATTAGTTTTTAAAGAAACATTTCTATTAAGACTAATCGAGTCCTGAATAGAAAATCAAAAGGCAATTTTTCTCATGAGCCACTTTTTCTAAACACGTTTTTAATTTTTTTTTTACTATGGGCTGCGATTCACTCTTTACTAGACTCCAACTATCATAACAGCCTCTATATCAAAACCTATAATCCCATCCTAGGGTTTATTGATCTTGTCTCTAGACTACGTCACATATCACACGCAACAAAATGAGCATGTAATCACAAAAGCACGTAGATATAGCAGTTTCCTTTAGAGTGAGCCCTTAAACACCTCTCTACGACGTTCCAGTGACTTGAGAGCAATGGAGGAAGAATGAAAACGCATAAGTCCTACACATGCAAAAAAAAAACAATTTTCCTAGTTGTCCAAGCCAGGGAACTGTAAGTCTCCTGTACAAAGTTTTCGCCCGTGGTAATTCCAACATGTGCTTTTTGTTTTCGATTTGATGTCATTTTTAGGAACTTTAGGCTATTTAATAATGTTTTACAATCTAGACTAACCGAGATAATAGTTACTATTCGTGAATCAGCTGCAAATGGCATTTTTTCCTCACTAACCAGTTTCTATTAAACCGCATTTTTTAATTTTGGTTACTATGAATCTTTGTTCGTTCTTAACTAGGTTAGAGCTACCACTGGCGTTGCTACCTAAGGTGCTGGGATTGGTAAGCTGTATTCCAAATTGGCCAGCTGCTTGTTCGATTGCTAATTCGAATGAGTACCGACCCATTAGGGAAGTACCAAATCTATCGAGAACCTACAGATACAATAAAGGCAAAATTTCCTCTTGACAAAGTAGGCTTAGGGTAGGCTACAACAATCCCGGTAGGTTCAGGAGAATTTGTTGACTTTAAGATATTAGGCCTACTGATGACGGAATTCTACTTTCTTTACTCTTCACTGCTTTTCAAAGCACCAGGATTTTTTTATCGGATGTAATCGTATCAAAGCAGTAGAATTAATGAAGAAAAACTCATTTGAATGGAAGTGGAGAACTCCAGTGCCCTTTTTTCATCAATTTCAGCATAAGACATTTCACCGCTGCGAAGTGATGAGTTTTGCCATTTGTGTAATAACAAAGAGCTTCTGTTTGCCCCCCCCCCCCTTAAAATGAATTGAGGCCTATCTATGGTAAAGTCTGACTATGCTCAACGGTTAAAAATAGCAGTTGGGTATCTCCCCTTTGTGCGTAATCCCTTGACTTCGACCAATGCAGGATGTTTTTTGGCTTTTCTGGTCACGATTGTCATCAGATAATATTTTACCTGAATATCTCCGTTTTTTCTTCCTTTTCAGGCTACGGCCAAACATAAACTGGACCCTTACTCAAAAGGATAGGATTTAATATTAGTTTTAGATTAGCAAACATTCTATCATCAAAGAAAATTAAGACTTCTAAAGGAAGTATATTTCACTAGGATCTCTTGATAATCAAATCATTCCATATTTGACAGGAAAAACAGTATGCTAATATTTCGGAATATATATTCATGTTAACTTAAATGAATGTTTTGCTTACACTTATGCTTGCCCATTGGTTGTCCTTACTTTTACTCATATTATATTTATATTTTGTTCTTATATTCACATTTTTTTCAGTTTTTAGGTTTGTATTTCTAGCTTTAACTAGTTTATTTTTTGTTAATTTCAACAGGAGAAACGGTATGCTGCTACTTTGGAATATTTTCTTGACATAATGAAGATATCTAACAAAACAAAGAAAAACGAGACAAAACGAGAAAAGAAAACTTTCTTTTCTTGCCTTTAATGAAAGGTAAAATTCAGATTCAAAATATATAGAAATCTCCATAAAACTTTCTTGTATGTTGCAAGAGACCAAGAGCTTTACTTAAAACACAAAATATACGAAACTCGCATCCTAAATAGAAATAAGCATCCTAGAAATTAGATCATTCTTAAATAATCTGTTACCATACTTACAAATAGGAGAGTGCCCCCCCCCCCCAAGATTGGTATAAGAAACATGACCTGGAAAAACTGCAAACTAGTGGCTTAGCTATAGTCTTTTTTTTCGATTTAACCTCCCTCTCTCCAAGACATTATACGCTGATAAAAATATCAACATAAATATTCCTTTAGTACTAATTTGGGAAGGATTTTGTTTTAAGAAAGTTCGTTTAAGCTTGTTTTTTTCTTTGTTTTTTTTGTATTTGTTTATTATGTACAAGAGCAGCATAATTATATTAAATATCTTGCTATTGATTAATTTAGAGACAAATTTATTTCAGCCATATAACCTAGACAGTGCACGGCGCCTACAATAAATCTTGGATGAGATTTGTTTGCTAAACTTGACCATTAAGCAAAAGTAGGTTGTCATTGATAATTGAAAGCTTAATGTTGAATATACAGTAGACAATTGCATGCAGATCCTTTATCACAGCATTTGCATTTTTATTTAAGTTTTTTGGTGTAACCGGTGTTTAACTTGAGTATTTCAAGAAAATGTTTATACTTGAGTATTTCAACAAAATGTTTTTGACAAACATGGATCAATTTTTGTTCTGTCAATCAGAATTACTAAATCAGATTCACGTAATTTGCTAATATCTTGATGAGGATCGAAAGAAACCAAAGGTAAATTTTAGTATTTATATTTTTAGTATTTATACTAAGTTCTGTCTTAATACCTCAAGTAGAAAAATTGTCTTTCCTAAGATAATCCTATAGAACAGTATCTTGCTGCTGAAGAATTTCAGCAAAGATCAGTTTAAGTTTCCGGACTTAAATTTGTTGATAATCAATAGAGTATTGTCTGAAAGAAAGCACATCTATTATTGGAAGCACACTACTTCGTTTGTTCCTTTTTTCGTTACCGGTGGTACGGTAAAGTAAACGTATGTAATAGTTATAACAAAAATTGTTCACTTTAGCTAACAGAGAGCACGGTTCGATGTGTTAGACCTACATTGAACATAAAGGTAAAATTAACGCTTCAAAGTAATACATCTTCCGATCCCAAAAATAATACAGATCAAGAAAACAAGCAGCGACAGGCAAAAAAAAAGAAGACGAAAGAGCAGAGAAAAAAGAGTAGAGCCGAACCCAGCGCGAGTTTAAACAAAAACAACATTAAAAATAAATCTATCATTTGCAAGTTTCCACATCCTGACAAAGAATAATCCTCAAAGCCATTTTTTTATTGCTAAACGATTCTTAGAAATTACTTCGGCCAGGTTAAATTTATTTGCAATATAGGGGATGTGGTACCTTAATGAAAATCTAGCCCTTTCTGAGTTAAGTAGAGGAATATGAAGCTTCTTGAAACGAATATGGAAAGAAATGAAGGGAGCCGTGGAAATAGTCCATATCATGGAAATAGTTTCCATATCATGGAAATAGTTTTTTGGGAAATGAATGTAAAAAAAAACCACGATGCTGTTTGCAATTCTCTTAGTTGTTTGAAATTAAGTATATCTAGAAATAAAAAGATGGTTTTGGTTTCTGATAGATATTGTAGTTTTGAAGGGCGAGGAATAAAAGAGCCGAGAATTCTTACTTTTATCTGCAGGGGTTGTAAGTGAACCGTAAACGTATTGAAGTAAATTATAGGGCACTATTTAAGATAGGATTCAATAAGTGAATGATACAAGATTTTAAGAATTGAAAAAGGAAACACGTACTTTAATCTATAAAGGTATCCCAAATCATGGGCAAGCTTCAGCCGCAAATAATCAGAGTGTTTGCGAAAAGACAGCATCTCATCTATAACGATGCCAAGGTACTTAACAGACTTAACCCTTTTTATCTTATTTTGGCCTAATGTTAATTCCTCTGTCCTCATCTTATCAAGTGCCTGCCTTGAGCGTTAAAAAATTATGAGCTCAGTTTTTGATAAATTTGGGGCCAGATAGTTACAAGAGAACCATGTATTAAGAGAATTCACTGTTGTCATTAATTTTTCAACAAGCAAGGAAAGAGTTGGAGCTTTTACTGTCACTAAGGTATCATTATGAGGTAAACATCTTGGTAACTCATTAATATAAATCAGGAATAACAAGGCCCAAGCACATACCCCTGATGGACAATAATATTATCTAAAGACATAGGACCTGATACTTGACCATTTACATCCACATGAATTTAACGACCACGCAAGTAAGATCTTAACAATTCAAGTCCTACGCCTTTGATTCCTTCATTATTCATGTTTTTAAGCAGGATTGTACGATTTATCATGTCAAAGGCCTTCTTTATGTCATAAAAAAAGAATAGAAACTTGATTTTTATCTTGAATTTATAGAAAATCATTAATACTTATTAAAAGTGCAGCAATAGCTTGTTCAGTTGAGTGACCAGACCTAAAGCCAAATTGACTCTTAGAGAAAAAATTTATTTTTTTCAAAATATAAAACAATTCGTTATTCAAATTAGTTTCTCTAATACCTTAAAGGGGAAAGAATTTCTATTGGCCGGTATCTACTTGGGTCTTTCTTATCTCTTTTTTTTTAATTAGAAGGACTCGGGCAACTTTCCATGTATCTGGGAATATCCCAGGTAGTATGGATGTATCAAAAATATGAAGCAATAGATAATTCCTCTAAAACTAAGGAATGTCCAGTCTTTGACTTCATTTTTACACTCTAAAGTTCATAAGGGGTAACAGGAGCAATAGATATACTAGAATTTTGGGATGGTGAAAGATATCTTTTATATAAATGAAACGGACATTCTGGAAAATCATGCGTAATATGTGAGCTAATATTGAGAAAATAGTGACAGAAATATCTCCCATCACCCATCAGAAGTCACCGAGGAACCTCGATAGTAGCCTCGGTAGCAGTAAGCTAGGTGCTGGTCCAGAACTAGATGGTATAAAGCGACTATTCGCTCTACATTATGGACCTATAAAGCGATCAAACACGTTATATTTGGAACCATGGACGAAATTATGAAATGCAAGCAGACAGGTTTCAGTACCAACTCGCATTTTCCGGTCCAAACATAGATTTATGTGTAATTATACAAGAATATACATTGCAGTTTCACGGGTACAAGAATATACAGTGCAGTTTCAAGGATAAATGGCTTACCATGGTCAATCACCTATTACTACAGACGGTACACACTTTACCAGGTTCATTCATCTATCACTAGAACATGTTTTTTTTAGCTAGGTTCAATAGTCAAAACTTGACTTCCTTATATTGTATATTCAAAGATGACCTTTTTGTAAAAATACTGGTTTTCACCTGGAGGGCATATATTCATGTTTTCTCACTATAAATAAAGACAATTAGTCATTTTGGATTAGTTGAATAAAGGAACTTGAAATAAGCCTTTTATAGTTAAATTTATTCATTTTCCAATGGAGAACTCCTAAAGGATTAGGGTGAGTAGATATATATTATTCTTTTTATTCAAAACGTTTTTCGTTATAGCTGGCTTTTAACTATATGTCATCTGTCTTTATGATTGACAGGGGACTACTTATCTTTCGTGAGTTTTATAGCCGCTGTCCAGTTTTATAGCAGCTGTATAATGGTATTTGGCTAAAAGGCTTCTTAGCTAGCTCGCAAAATATCTCATGCGTTCGTAACTGGAAAATGACATACATTTTTTTCTTTTATCATATGTCGAGCTATGCTGTTGTAGAGCGGGTGAACAACGCCCCTCCCAAGGGCCGGGTTCTATAGTTTTAAAGTATCATTCAGATTTGGAGGGTTGTAAAGGAATACAACGAATCTGTTTCGATGCGAGGCTACAGTGTTTCAAGTATGCATTTTTGATTGCCGCCTTTAGACCCCTATTGAAGGATTCTTCTAAGAAAAGTTGGACAAATTAGCAGTTAACGGGATGGAGGGGTCAAAGTTTCCTAAAGTAGATTTTAATTGTTTAAATGGTCAATTTCCCATGACATTAAAAGGAATAGATATTTTTGAGCGGGCTAATGCACATTTTAAGATTGGTGTCACGGTGTTGCAATATGAAGCAGAATTTGAGGAGGGCTAGCGTCCTGATAAAAAGGGGGTATTATTTCGAGTGAGGATTCCGTCAATTGAGTCAGTGAAGCATTGGGTTTGGCTTCTATACATGCCACCCACAGAGCCTGATTCAATTGGACATTTTAATCCAGTTACAGATATTAGTAGGGTTTCAAGTGAGGGTAAAAATCATGAGGTAAGTTGTTATTGTCCGAGATGCTTGTCCCGATTTCGGTCTGATTTAAAGTTAACGCATCACATGAAACACTGTAAACGTCATGGATACCAGGCTGTGGAAATGTTAGGCGGAGATAGAGCGATCTTACGTTTTAAGAATTTCCAGAACACGCTCCTACAGAGAAATAAGATTGGTTTAGACTGCGAAGAGAGACTCACAGACGTGTACGATTCGTCAAATCCAAATCGTGTTAAAATACATGAAGCCATAGGGGTCTCTTGTGCTCATGCACAACGAGATTCCAGTAATACCATGCAAGTGCTGGATGTAGTTGAGTCATTGGGGGGGGGATGAAGACTGCATGTGGTCTGCATTGACCAGTCTAATTAAAACAGCGAATAGTGCAATTTCTCGCCTTCGTTACACAAGCTATCCTATGCTCCTATCACCAGATGACATATTGGCCATTAAAAATCGTAAAATATGTTGGGTTTGCAAGGGAGAATTTGATGATGGTGTTGGGAATGGGGGAAAGAGGAAGGTGATCGACCATGATCATTTGTGGCAGGAAATTACATAGGGGGGAGTAACTTTAGAGGGGTTGCACATCAATCGTGCAATTTAAACGTTAGACAATAATATTTTGTACCGGTTTTTATGCCCAATTCCAGTTACGACTTAAAGTTTATTTTACCGGCATTGGCCCGCATTGCCAAGGGAGGAGTTGTAGATAGTGCATGGATAGATGGTTCTTTTTCATATAATATCCTACCCAAATCATCGGAGAAGCTACTGCTGCTAGAATTCAAGTTGAAAACAGTTGACAAGGGTAACACGTGCCTGAATAAAATCCTTGTTTTAGACTCTTTCAGTTTCTTCCCCAAGTCCTTGAATCAATTGATTCAGGTACAGAAAAGCGACAATTTTGATAGCTTCCCCCTCCTTAAACAGTGCTTCCGCGATGATGAAATGTATGATTTAGTAACTTGTAAGGGCATATATGCATTTGATTACTACAACTCTGCCTCGAGGTTAGATGAGGTGTCATTACCGCCCATTGAAGCATTTTACAATTCTCTTACTGAGAGTCAGTGCACCACTAGCGACTATGAATTTGATACGAGGGTTTGGGCAAAGGATGGGTGTGAAAATAGGTGGGATTACTGTAAACTATACTTTGCCAGTGATGTATTGACTCTTCTGGACTCTTCATTTCCTCTATATTGTGTGTAAAAACGGATAAAATCTATGGGGAATTTGGGTTGGATTTAGGGTATTATTTTTCCACTCCTCATCTGGTGATGGACTTGATACTTAAAATCAGCAAAGAAGAAATAGGTCTGATCGCCGATGTGGATCAGCATCTGTCTGTAGAGAGAGATCAATGAGAGGTGGGTATGTTTTTCACGGGGACCGTATCATAAAAACTGATCTGACCGGACAGCACAATGATGAAAAGTCAGACAAACTCATTTTAAACTCAGCCTTCGGTAAAATGTGCGAAAGCGTAGGAAACAGAAGTCGTTGTGACATTGTAACCAATCCCAAAGATTTTGCTCGAATCACTGCGGATCCAAACTTCACATCGTTCACTGTCATAGACTCTGATATGGTGCTCCTACATCGTAAGAAAAGAAACATTATTTTAAACAAAAATATTGCAGGCGGGAGTGCAATAACTGAAATATCTAAAAACTCATGTTGTCATTTTATTATAATGTATTCAAGGTGCAATAGCCGATTGAGGGACAAGTTCAAATGTGTTACGTGGACTCTGATTCACTTCTGTTAAAAGTTAAAACTGAAAATTTTTTGAATTATTTGGAAAATGGCGAGTACATTAGCTCACGAATGGAACTGGAATGAATCCTTCTACCCAGAGCTAGTGAAACGCCAGACCCAAAATCAACTGTTAATGTTAAAATCTGAAACGGGAAGTGATCTGATATCCAGTGGTGTGTTTCCTGGGCCGAAGGTATACTGTGTGGAAACGCACAACAAGGATATTAAACAAGTTTGCAAGGGGGTACCTACACACTTTGTAAAAAATAATTTTGATATGAGTGTGCATAGAAACTGTGTGGAACGTATTTTAGTCCCAAGAGCAAAAGTCATGGTGATTCGCTCTTTACAATTTAAAAACTACACAGTTAGAGTTGAGAAAAACGCCATGTCACCCATATCAGACAAAGTCTATGTACTTGAGGATGGTGTGAAGGTTCACACGGTCACTATTTAATCTCAGACCGGGTTGAATGTGTAGAGTATAGAAAACAACTCGGTCTGAAAAAATTAACTTAAATTATTCATAGTACAAGGTGGGTGGTGGTGGGTGTTTAAATTCTGTTTTCTTTTTATCAAACAACTTTCAATATGTGTGCGTGCAAGGCAGAGCAGTTACTTCTTCAAAATTTTCACTATTTAGAGTTATTTAATGCCCCCTCAGGCCTGGCGCGCTTTCCGGCCGCCGCAGCGGCCGCCCCCAGGAAGTTGGGGGACCCTATTTCAAATTAAAAATGGTGTAAATAAAAAATGTGACATTATTTTAAGTGTATTGTTCATTAAATGTTGTATTTTTTATTATAAATAAATAAAAAAAGTGCATTTAATAAGTGTTTTTTTTTCTAGTGCTTATTTAAAATAAATATTTATGTTTTCCTATAAATAAATAAATTAAAAAAAAATAAAAAAATCTTAAGTGTATTTTTCATGTCTAATATGCTTTTTTCTGTAATGTATTATTTGTAAAGTGTTGATTTTATGTTAACAAAAAAGAAAATATGATTCTTTATTGATTTTGTTCTTCTCATTATTCTTGAACAGAGTAGTAGTAGTAACAGGGAAATTATTTAGTCATTATACATCTATAGTCTACAGTTAGTTATAGGTGAACTGTTAAAGGGAACAGCAATATGTATTAATTTGAAACACCATTCAGATTGTTTCTGTGTGGTCCATCAATATCAGGCAAAACGATCCTCTTAACTAAAATAATTAAAAATTGTGATAAAATGCTTATGGAAAAGCCGAAAAAAATCTACTATTGTTACAGTATTTGGCAGGACTCATACGATAAAATAAAAGCAATTGCAACATCAGTGCCGATACAATTCATACAGGGACTTGATGTTTTCAACATTATTGAACCAAACTCTTGGCTGATTATTGACGATTTAGCTGAATCCATTGAACAATGGTCCCAAGAAATGCTACAATTGTTTAACGTTCGCTCTCATCGTGAATAGATTTCCATTACTCTAGTTCTACACAATTTCTTTCATCAGAGCAAATGTATGCAAACACATGTATTGAATTGCGCCTACTATATCATTTAAAGAGTTGTTCGTGATTCTAGCTCGCTAATAACTCTCAATAAACAAATATACCCCGGCGCCCCCAAATTTCTACTTTCAGCGTATAATCAGGCAACTAATAAACCTTACGGCTACATCGTATTGTATCTTAATCAAAATACACCCGAGGATTTACGTGCTGTCACATATATTTTTGACAATGAAATTACAGTATATCTCCCCGTGAACAGTAAAAACGACTATTAGTTGCCATCATGACACTGAAGAAACTACATGAAAATAGACAGTTATTTTCCGTTCTAAGCGCTTCAAAACCTCCACTTAGGAAAGCCATACTCAAACATGGTATTGACAATGATTTCATTAATATAATATCTGAACTTTGTTTAAATTTAACCGCCGAGGGCAATGTTCAACTGCCAGAAGTAGTTAAGCATCAGGCAAATCAACATCTTTCCATCGTACGTGCATTGGCCTGTATAAGGATAGGAAAGAATTTTTAAAGGAAAAGTCTTCTTCAAGCGGGAGGTAGCTTTTTTACACTTTTACTGCCAATAATTGCAGGACTTGTAAACACTTTTCTCTATATGGCAAAGCCCTATAAATTGACTCCAATAGAACTCGCTCTCTCACCCGTGGAACACTTTGAGGACAATCTGAGTAAAATCATTGACAATGAGAATAGTAAGGATGATAAAAAACTGCTTTTACTTCAAGATACACTTCGCCGAGTGGACAAACATAAGCCCTATCGTGCGAGAGCCAGTGTCATTGATCACAAAAAAGAACCATCTCCACAGGATTCTTCTGCTATCACTGCTGGAACGCAATTAAAGAAGGAGGAATTGGATTCAATAGTGTCGAACATTGGAAATCTAATGCCGCACTCATGTCGTGAACAAAGTAAACGACTGATAAAATTTCTCATGGAAATTGGTCAAGATCATATTCAAGTTGATAGCAATGGGAAAGGGATTATAATTTAAGGCAAGAGGTATAGTCTACTTGATTTAATCTATGATATGGTTACAAATCGTAAAGGGCTTTTATCATTTGACACTCATCTATACAAATACATTAAACTAAATACATTAATAAATACATTAAATACATTAAAATACAAAATACATACATTAAAATCTAAATACATTAAACGTCCCCAAAAGCCTTATTAGATATACGCAAATTCTAAAAATAATTAAATGAACATGCTCCCTCATCGTCGTCGTCAACATTAAAACATGAACAAGAAGAAGAAGAAGAAGAAGATTTTAAATCAATCTTGGAAAATACTTGCACACCTAGTAGAAACATTGATTTGACAATGAAGAGGAGGATGAGGAGCACACCACTGATAGCTAGACAAAAGCGACGACGTATCATGTCAACGTCACCACCATCCACTAGTATCCACCACCACCCACTTTATCTTCAAAATGGTTGAAGTTCTGAAACGTGTTTATGAAAATATTGGTGAAGTGGGAAGTTTAAGTTCCCCCACCACTCTTTCCAAGGTCACTGGTGTTCACATTAAAAGTGTACAAGACTATCTACAAAATGAATCAAGTTAAACTCTGCAAAGAAATCATAGGCTTCGTGGTTATCGTTATCGAAAAACTAAAGCCTTTTTCCCATTGTATATAATGCAAGCAGATCTTTTTAACTCTAAATGAGATTCAAAGACGTCACAATACACCGTACAAGCACATTCTACTTGCAATCAGTGTTTTAGTCGCTATGCATATGCCATTCCATTGCGGTCAAAGAGAGATGTTGAAGTTACTCAGGCTATAGAAAGTATTCTCGAACAGGATTCGTATAAAAAAATTCAAACGGATCGCGGTAGTGAATTTGTTAATCCCCATGTTGAAAAAGTACTAATGAAATATAATACATTGCTCTATCATAGTTATAGTCCTATAAAGGCTGGATTGGCCGAACGATTGATAAGAATTATTCGACCTTTAATTTCAAGATATTGTACATTGAAAACTACACCTGCTTTTATTCATGATTTAGATAAAATCATGTTGATTTATAATCAATGACCTCATCGATCATTGTCCAACTCAAGCCCAACGGAAGTTCATCATTCTGATCATGATAGAATTGATACTTTTCTGAATCAATACTCCAATGAAAGGATTGATAAGAAAAAATTCAATGTTGGTGATACTGTTCGAATTAATAGAACAACTATTGTTTTTGAAAAGGGCAATTACTTGTGGTCCACTGAACTTTTTAAAGTGGCCAAAATCCTAGACACCAAACCCATAACTTATCGTCTACGAGATACCAAAGATGAAAAGATTTTCGGCGGCTTTTATGACTATGAACTACAAAAAATTAAAAATAATAGTGAAATCTATCAAATTGAGAAGATATTAAAGACTCGTACTCGCAGGGGTAAGAAACAGTTACTTCTTCGGTGGCTAGGATACAACTCTGATTTTGATTCATGGATCGGTGTTGAAGATATTGACAATGCCCAATGATTGTTATGTAACATTTTTGTCTAACATCTCCGCCCCCCTCTACAATGACTTGAATAAAATACGTGATTTTTGAACGAAACTCTTCCCACCCATCAAATTCGACGGTGCGTATGAAGTGGCTCTTGTTGACTCTATTCTCAAAAATACCTATGATATCCTGAGAAAGGATCGTCTGTATCAGATAAAAGTTTTACCATTCGATTGGTCACTCTTTGTCGAGTATGAATGGGTTAGAGCAATTAAATCTAGTGACTATCCCGAGGCTACATTGAGTTATAAAGAATATGGTACTATGACGGATTTTTGTAGTGCAATCAATAGAAAAATCTCATATCGTAGGAATGGTACATTCCATTTTAATTATTCAATGAAAAAACACTATAGGATTCACATTACCTCACCTGTTGACACTGAAATAATTCATCTAAATGATATACTGAGAGACGTTCTTGGCTTTAAATAGAATATGATCAATGGGAAAAACGCAGACACTGTTAGCGGGATGGATCGTGTTATTTTTGCTGGTTATCCACCTGGTCTCGCCTCGGACTCTTGCATGTTTCTGTATGCATCTTTTCTGGAAACATCGAGAGTTGTTAATTCAAATGCTCCCCTCCTACGTGTTCTTGAACGAAATACAACCCATGAACATGTTCATCACTATAATATAAAGCATCTTCAGTATGTCCCCGTAAACACTTCGTACTTGGAACTCTGTCAGTTAACACTAAGAAGTGAATTGGGTGATCCTCTAGCAATACCAAAAGGCTTAGCTGTGATTACTTGTCATTTTCGACTCATCGTCATCACTGCCTAAAATGAACAATAGAAGAATTCCATTTGTCTGTCCTGATATCAATTGTTATGTTGGTGCTCTGAGTCCACGTCAAATAGGTCATGGATTGGACAATTACAAGGGGCGTACTACAATGTCTGGCTATGGTCTTGGTAGCTGGTTTGCTAGGCTATTTCTTTCTGCACTACCCCTTGCCAGAAAATATCTTGTACCTGCTGCATCAAATTTTGCTGCCTCAACACTATAGAACTGGGGGTCGGGTAAAAATTTCAAGGAGAGTGTTAAAGAAAATATTAGATTTTCAGCAAGAGCCACTGGTGAGCAATTAAAATCTCACCAAAATGGGAAGGGATTAAAAAGTATGCGTGGGCATCATTCACTCATCAGTCTCTACCCAGGTGGGAAGCGAAGGACATCATCGACGACTTTGAGGAATAAAACGAAGAAAACCAAGAAGTTGAAGAAGAAGAAAAAGCAAAAGATTGTTAGCTCAAAGAAGGATTTCATCTCTTAAGATCTCCCCCACAAGGAATCGCATCCATCAATCAGTTTCTCATTGAATCTATTCAATGCTGAAAATGTTAATGTCAGTGTCAAGTATGGCTACTATGAGCAATTTCATCCTCAACAACCCCACTCGGAAAATATACACTTTCAGATATTTTCTAATGAGGACTATTTCAATGATTTATCATCAACATTTATTGATTTAAATGTTGCGGTGAAGAAAAAGTCAGACAATACAACTCCCACTGCTGCTGATGGCCTGTCCTATGAAAACTGTATCCTACACAACTTGTTCAAACAAATTAATGTATTCATTAATGGAACATTGGGGAGCACTAGCAATAATTTATCCAAAAATGCAAGCTACACACAATTTATGCTGATGACTCCAAACGCATATAAAGAGTTGAGACGTCATTGGGGTATGAATATCGATCAGGTGTTGACACTGACGGTGAGTTAACTACTGCAGTCACCCAGGAGTATCATCCAGTTGGAAAATTAAATTATTAGATATTCTAATTAAAAAAATTAGATATTCAATATATCGCAATGGTTACCCCCCAATTTCAAGATTGACATAAAGTTACAACTAGCCCCATCGAATTTCATTTTGAGAGAAACACTTGCTGCAGCACCTGATGCAAATGTCATTATCACTTCGGCAATTCTTCATGCTCGAAAACAACAGGTTATGAGCTCTGTTGCATTTCCAGTGGAAAAACTAAGAACCAATCGTAAAAACATTAAACTTCTTGTCCCCCATACAATCACCAATCAACGTCACATTGCTACTGACTCTTGCAGTTACACTGATTCATCATTTATAAATAGAGAAATCTCATCAAAACTTGCTTTGGCCTTTGTGAAGAGTGCCAGTGCCGTTAGGTCCTGGACTGCATCCCCTCAGGATTTTTTTTTTTTTTGGTCTATCTAGCCTTGTGTGCAAGGTGAATGGAATCCCAATGTACACTCTATCATTTGATAAAAATCCTACAGAACTCTGTATGAGTTGACCGTGCAATCCCTAGATCATGATTCACAACTATTTCAAATGGAATTGCCGATTCAATATTTCAAAAAATTATGGTGTAATTGTTTTGGACCTGTTTTGTACCCAGGACATGAACATAGTACGAACGGGGAATGTACGTTTAGAGTGCACATTTTCCAATGCTTTGACTGAGAGTATCACGCTAATATGATTGAGCCAATTTGAAACCTATTGGGAAATCACACCCGACAGCAGTGTTCTACTAGACCTGGCACCATGAACACAAACCAAATAATCAGCGTATTTAATATGGATTTATACATGTCTCAGTGCAAGCCCTATTGCATACCATCGGACTTCATTGAACAAATTCCAAGTGTTAATAACACCCTAATCATTGTTAATAGCAGTCTATCGACTTTGAAGACAGGCTATGGGCTATGCATCTTTCAAACAGCGAAGAATATCGAATTTTTGATCCTCTTGGCCTATCATATAAATTCTACACTCCACACATCAACAACTTTATTGAGAGCAGCGAGAATACTATTATTCAAAATCAAAGGAGAGTACAGGATTTAACGGCTAAGACATGCGGCTTTCATGCACTACTGTTTTTCATGTTCAGATGTCGTGGCTATACCTACAAGCAGTTTCTCAACATTTACGTCGACTTTTCCGTGATTAAACGACTTTTTAGAGGAAAATGTACTTTCAAGTGTGTTTAATATTGATTTTAGTGCCCCACGAATAAAATGTTCTAAAAATGTATGTGAAATTTTTTATTAAAAAAATAATGTATATACATGATAAAAACAACTTTTCTACTCTTTAGATTTCATCTTCTACTACGTATAGGTATTTGTCGAGAACGAATAATGCAGGTAGATTATCTGAATTCACAGTATACTGATCCTGATGTGCTGCAATGTCAGGGTCACATTTTCTAAAGTACAGTGTAAATTCACTCTTATCATATCTCTTTGTATAATCAATGATACTATTCTCATTCATTTTGTAGAATTCGCATGTCTCAATTTGCTTATTTGAAGCAATGTAACATACAATGTCCTCAAGTGGCGAATCACATTCCTTACCAACCAAATAAAAATCAGTGGCCTTATAATCATAGTAGCCATTGTCTTCACAACGATGACATAGAAACCAAATTCTTTTGTTGTCCCAACAGTTGAATCGCAGACCTGGCTCCTCCTCCCAGAACAATCTAAGGCCACGACGATACCAATCTCTTAGCAATAAAGTAAAATCACGTTTTAGATTCTTTCCAATCATACCAGGATATGTATTCTCCCATTGATTACATTTATCATAGTGGCAATTAGCGCATAGGTGTCCTCTAGGATGAGAGTCACACACCCCTTCAAGACAGGAATTAGAACCTTTAATTTGTACAGCATATCCTCTATGCAATTTAAACGGGTTCCATAATCTTTACTTTTCATCATACTCATCAATCATTGTACAAATCTCACATGATGGCCAGCTTCCCAATGTATACATGCATAGTGGACATGTATGGAACATTTTTTCATGTGTTGACACTCTCAACGCCAAAATGAAACTGAGCTACGATCAAAAAATTGAGTAGGATAGAGAGAGAGAGAGAGGAGTAAATCATCCTTGAAAATTATCCTTCTCGTGAAAAATATCCCAAATTTCTAAGCTAGTGTGCGTGTTTAAAAGCAAATCCACAATATCATTTTTCTGTGTCGTAATTAATATGTCAATAAATTGTGTAAATGCCTTTGGACCATGATGTAAAAGCTTCATGCAATAGTCTAATGGCGGAGAATCAGTTTTCATTATATCGATAAGCATTCCTTGAGAAAATATCTTCCTTTGAATGGATAACTCCAGAAAATCATCCGCTAGAATCAAACGTTTTTCCATAAACACAAGATTCTCTATGATTTGCTCCTTCTGAAATTTATCCAGTTTTTAGAGTCCTAACACTCTCACAATCAACTTCAGACTAACCAGGATTCTTTTTCTACTCTAAGAAAAATATACATCAACCTACTATATAAAAAATATCTTCGACATAGAAACAATGTTATTGAGTATAATTACAACAATAATAATCACTGATTTAATTGGTTTTCATCAATATATTTCACTAGTGTATCTAATGCAGCTTGGAGTCTAATTATATGCACAATGTTCAGTTTCGCAGCAAAGCATAATTGCTCCTCCAATTTAAATTTGCTTCATGATATCACATATCTAGCATACATATCGTCCCATTCAAGGCTTAGTCTACATCCTCGTAATATTTCCACAGCCATGTTTGATTTTCTCGCCCATGTATCATTGCTGCTACCTGCACCACCATCAAGCTCCAATAGTGTAAATGTACCACTCATTTTCTTTACTAATAGCGTCTGAAATAAACTATTCTCTCTGAATTCTATTCTCTTACTAATATGAACTACAATGAAAATCACTCCTTATATTTGAATCCAATTACTAATCAAGTTACCATATATGGAGTAGCCTCCGCTCTCTCTGATTGGCCCCAAAAAATGGGTGTTGGTACTGAAACCTGTCTGCTTGCATTACACAATCTCGTCCATGGTTCCAAATGTAATGTGTTTGATCGCTTTATAGGTCCATAACATAGAGGGATTTGTCGCTTTACACCATCTAGTTCTGGACCAGCACCTACCTTACTACTCTTGGTACCGAGGTTCGATAGTAGACTTGAAATATTTTGTAGTTTATTTAAGAAATTTGCCTTACTTGATGACGGAGGTCGATAAATTACAACAATTACTAGTTTATCATTATTGGGCGTAAAAAACTCAACAACACAGCTCTCAAAAACCATTTCGGTATTTAGTGATAAAAAACTTCTCTTATTCGAGCTTCCAAACAATTTTTTACACTGATTGCTAAAACCCCATGTTTTTTTATTTACATACAAAAATGGTAATTATAAAAGTTAACTTTAATTGCGGAATAATCGTCTAAAAAGTTTCACCTATCCAAAAAATATTTGTATCTGAATCACGAAGGAAATTTTGCACCCTTTCCGCTACTCCATTTACGACAATTTCAAAATGATATCCTTCGTGTACTAGGACTTTTAGGGACTAAATCACCAGAGGACAAGTAGTCGTTGGGATGGATAAGAAATTTATTAGGATTATCATTCTCATCACAAGCTAAAGGCGCTTGAAAAACAATATTAAAGAGGACTGAATCTTTTTTTCAAATTCCTCAAGTCTAAACATAGGGACTCTACGAACCAGATTAACCATTATCAAATACTGTTCTCACGCCAAGGTTAAGCCGAATCTGTTTCCCTCGCCCAAAGTAAAAAATACGAAAGAAATAGTAGCCTCTCATGCCTCTCTCTTCAAAGCAAAAAGCACTAAAAGTCTCACTGAGTATATTCTTTCTTACAGAAAACGCCATAATGCTCTGCTTTGAGCCACCTAACCTAGCTAAATATTTTGCAGCACCTAACCTAGCTAAATATTACAAAAGTAAATATTACTAAATATTAAAATAGAATAATAATAACCTGATCCTTCTCTCCCCATCAAAAAAAGAAAATAGTAAAAACAGAAATCAATTCAAAATTAGCTGTGAGACCTTACTGGTCATTAAATGACATGTTCCTAGCAATGCTCTGTATCTATGTTTGTGTGTGTGTTTCTGTGCACACTTTTGTCCGCGTATGTGTTTGTGTGTGTGGGCGGGGAGTCAGTTTCAAGTTTGTAATTTTATTAATGCTGTCAACATTTCAGGTCCCCAAGATCGAGAAGAAACTCTTGTGCAAGGTCCCAGAGTTCATCTCCTGCTTCTTCTGAGGACCGAAGGAATTTGGACGTAATTTCTTTAACCAAACACTACAAAAAGCTCAGAGAAAGACAAAAGCAGGCCCAAATATTGTGGAACGGTAAGGATAATAAGCGAAACACACGCCATCGATTTGGTTTTTATTCAATAAGAATAGCAAATGGAACATACTCCTTTGACTTTTTATAATTTCCTAGATTGAGTTTTTTTATTATTGATTTTAGTTTTTATATTGCAAAGTGTATTTAACTTTTCACGCATTGTCGGTTTTTCCAAGGGTCTGGAGAGTCGAGTAGCCTATACTATCTTATTGATTTTTCTAGAACATCGGGAAGGAGCTGTATCCCTGATTCTAGGAATTTCTCACCGAGTTTCTTGGGTACTGAGATTGGGAAACTCCTTCTCTGATTTTGGATTCCAGAGGATATTTAACCATCACCACGGACCAGCTTTAGTTTAGTCAACATTATGAGACAATGAGTCATATTATTTTATTTTCTTAATATTATCTTTTAGAATGAATACATTCACTCATTGATCATGATCATTAAGAAAATTAATAGGTAAATTTACTTCAAATAATTACGAAAAGAAATATAATGTAAAAAGCTTCAAATACTAACATTGCCAATTCGCAGTGAAACTTTATGTGTTTTTAGGAAGTGGTTTAATCCGAGTAGTATTTAGAAGTAATTTAACGGTATATAATTAATACACTTAATTTTATTAGTTTTGTCATTAATTATATTTAATTTATGTAGTCTAGCACTTTAATTCAAAATACTTGTACTGATCCAAGAATTACTCTTGTGGAAATCATAGGTCAAAAGCTATTGACTCTTGAAAATTCATATCTTAAGTCTACATCAAGTTAAATTGAGATATTCTATTTTTCTGGAAATTATGAAGAATTCAAGATACGACGTTTTGTCCCTGGTCCCCTGACAATGTTAAATGTTATTTTTATTGGACACGGAACCATACAAAACAGTAACAATGCTTGCCACCGCCAAGCTAAGCTTCGAAGCTGAAAAGATGCATATTTAATAGTTTAAGGAAATATAGTATCTTTCTTGTCAAAACTAGCGAGTATGAGCTGTTCCAAAAATTTAACAGGTTAAGATTATATGGATTGTTTCCTTATATCCACAATATTTTGCTTAAATATTTTTTTTTTTTTGTCTTTTCTTGGAACCAGCGCACGAGCAAATAATATACGCACTATAAGATAAAGAAGCTAGTTGGTAAGGGAGCTGTGGTCAAAGACAATCCCGTAAACGAGGAGGAGGGAACTGCCTCCCGCGGCTTGGGCTGACGAGCACATAATACGTTTTTTTCGTATTCCAAATATATAGAAACACAGTTTTATTTACTCTATTCGGTACAACATATAAAAATTCACATCTATTCATCTTTAACGCCTGTAACTAACTAACTATTTCATTCAATGGAGCGCAATTCACCCCCCAAGCTTAGATCTGGTTTCAGAGTTCAAGGTTTTTCACTAAACTTACAGAATACAGTGGCGGATCCAGAGGGGGGAGGTTTGCGCCCCTCCTCCTCCCTAGCGTAGTCTAAAGTAGTGTAATTTACTGACTCAAGTTTGCGTTAATTAAACTTGCTCTTAACGCAACTTTATCGGATCAACCTATTTCACCCCCCCTAATTCTATTTCGGATCAACCTATTTTGCCCCCCCCCCCTAAAAGAATCCTGGATCGGCCCCTGACAGAATATCTAATAAGTTGACAAGTCAGTTTAGATCAAATCACCACATTCCTCCGCCCTTAGACACATAGGTAAGATAACACTCTATTTTAGTTTCACCACATATCCTGCAAAGGCTTCGCCTCCTCGGCATGAACACAAATCCAGCTCACTCTTGATTCGATGGTAGATATCGGGCCAGAAGAAAAAAAAATAAGCAAAATCTTCGCTGTTGCGTTACGGCCTAGATGAACCAACTTTGCGGAAGTTCGAGGCGAAGAATGAGATATCAGGATTAGCCGACTATGGTAGTCCTCTGATATCATCAGTTGGAAATGAGTTGAACCATCCTTCCTTTTGGTATGCCAACATAAAAGACCACCCCGAAGCTCCAAATAGGCTCCATTTTCATCTGCCTGGTTAGTGGCTTGTAAGTTGAAAAAATGGCAAGTTTTATGTCCTTCTGCTCACTTTCCTTGAAGTCTTGGAGCGGATTGGTCTTTCCTTTTCCTTCGAGGACCTTATTCAGGAATACGGGCAAGGACTTGATGCTCATCTATAAAGATACAAAGCAAACATTTTTTTTTTCTATTTACAACAGACGGGAGATTGCATCAGCATTCCCGTTTTCTAGCCCACTCCGACTATGAATATCAAAGTGGTACTCTTGGAGCGTTTGACCTTGAAGACGGCTGTATGATCCGCAAAACCAACATTTGCTTGACTTCTTCTTCAATTGCTTGTTGTCGGCTCGATGGTACCCTGTAGGGTTTCTGACGCACAGGACCGGCATTACCTGTGTCAGTGTGGTGTCTGACCACTGATGTTCTTCTGGGAATTTTGGAGAATGACTTTCTAAATCCCATTAGTGCCCCAAAATATCATTTCTTTCTCTTTTCTGTAAGGTGACTTAGCGAATCTGTCACAATCTGGATGTCATCCTGGTCACCAGCATTATCTGTCTTGTCAACCGTAGGCATACTCAGAGCTTCGTGAGCAAAGAAAAGGAGATCTGTTGGCCTACGCTCAAACTTCTGAAGGAGATTGATCTTTAGAATCTTCTTCTTATTTCCTCCTTCCAGGAACAGGATTTTGTAGTTCACATTCTCGACTTTCCGAGATGTCCTAAAGGATCCTTCCCATCTGGTTTCCAATTTGTGAGTTCCAGTCGACAGAAGCACGAGGACCTCATCGTCCACTTGCATATCTCATGGCTTGGCCTTCTTCTTGTGTTGGGTTTTCTGCCTTTCGGACGCTTCCAGAAGATTTTTATGGGCCTCTTCTAGGATCTGACACAGTCGTTGTCGCATGGACAAGAGCTCCTGTGTGCGCCTAACGGTAGTTTTCAGCGTGCTCCGATTTTTCTTTGACGACGTCCAATGGGCCTCTTGGCCTTTGTCCATAAAGAAGCTCAAAAGGACCAAACTTGTTCGAGGCTTGAGGGGTTTCTCAATAAGCAAACAAGACCTAGGGGATAAAGCGATCCCAGTCTCTCGGGTTATCCACGACGAACCTCTTCAAAAGCCGAACACCAACCCGGCAGAAGTACTGCTCAAGTACTTGTGCAATTTTCCTGGCATTCATCGATCTTAAGGGCATTGTCTCGGGATAATGATTGCAATAATCCAATATCACCAAGAGGAATCGATGCCCGTTCCGAGATGGTACCAATAATCCCACAACATCTTCTGCGATCCTCCCGAAAGGCTCTTCAACGACAGGCAGTCGTAACATGGATACCCGTTCTTTTGGCTTTATCCGTGCAACTAGCTGACAGGGATCACTAGTACATAAATACCGTTTGACATCTTGAGGTACCCAAGGCCAGAAGAACCTATGGATGATCTGATTCAGAGTACGTACAACTCCAGTGTGGCCACTTATTGGGGAATCATGGGCGACTCTCAGCACAAACGTTCTACATGGCTTGAGAACCACCAGCTGTATAATTTCTTCATTATCCAACCTGGTTTCGATCTTCCTGTAGAGCAGACCATTGATGAGTTCGAAACTCTGGCCTAAACTAGCCAGAGCGTAACACTTTGTCAGTTTAGAATCTTGTTGTTGAAGGTCAGCCAATTCCTTGGAAGTCAGCTGTTCTGGATCAACTTCTGAATGTGTTTCTTCAAAGTTTTTCTGTCTCCATTCTGCTTTCTTCTTTCGTTGGCATTGTCGACTCTTTCTGTGCCTCTGCCTCATGTTGCCATTCCCATTCTCTGACTCTACCATAATCTGCGAAACCTCATGTTCTAGAAGATTTATTGCTGAGGATTGGGTCTCAGCTTCCAATCCAGCGTAGTCTTTTGCTATAGTCGACAAAAGAATAGAGACAGCAGGTCTGTCTACTTCGGAACTTCGGCTACAAAGTTCTATAAATCCTGGCAACGGTCTTCTGCCTCGATACCCTTGTGTCAAATTTGCGAGTGAGTTACGGTAAACTGCCCCGCTGAAGTATTCGTATAATGGGCAAATTTTGACGAGGCTACACCGAGCAGTGGCATTGCTACATGCTCTCTACCTTTCCCCGCTTTAGGAATGGTTTACAGAAACCGAGCGGCTAAGAGTTCGGTCCGCGTTAGGTAAATATTTAAAGTTTTGGTACGTATACCGCTTTTCGAGAGAAATACGCTCCTCTTGAGTAAGTATCAAATTCCTGATCCGCATGAAGTTGTAGCAGAGCAGGAAAGCAATTCTAGAAAAGCTGCACTTGCTCACTTATATGATTTTCTACCGTTGAATGTAATATACGGGCTATGATTGTGTGGAGTGTATATAGTTTAATCGTCTTGAAGTAGCGTTTTTCGTGTTGTTCCTTTTTTGTGTCTTTTACTCCACCATGTTTTTGTTTAATGGTGGGCTAAAATAAACTATCTATTATCTATAATAAATAAATAAAAAACGCAAAAAAAAAGCTTAAAAGTACTTTCTTGAAACAATGCGTCCTAAATTAGTATTAAAGGAATATTGATGTGATTGCTCGATAAACCGAAGATCAAATAGAATATTCTTGTTGCTAAATAATTTTCTATCCGTTTGAATATCAACCTAATATCTTAACCGCTGGCAAATGTAAGAAAATAATCGTAAATGTCTTAAACTTGCATGTCTTAAACACAATGAAGACAGACTTTACTTTGCCTTCCGTCCAAAACAGAAGACATATCGATTGGACAAGTCTGAATCCAAAGTAGAGATTGAAAGGTTTTTATTAACTCGTTTTTCTTATAATTATTATTAATGTGAAGAATTGTGAACTATAATCAGTTGCATCAACTGGGGCACGTAACTCAAAGTCTGACACTCGCCTCGAAAATACACACCTTTTCTGCGAGTATAATTTTGGAGATTCATGAGTCAAATTTAAAAACTGGATGATGGATGATCTTATAGGACTTTGTCCCTTACAATTGCAGCTTTCCACTGATTCTTCCACTGAGAATCGTTGTATGGACTTCCGTCAAAATTTCTATATACAATTCTTCTACAGTTCTATATACAGTTCTTATTTGACAATTCTGTCAAGTAAGTGTAGAACTGTGCGTGCTTGAATATATGTAGAATGAATACAACATCGAGCATAATTTTATAACTGACAACTCAATGCTAGATAGACGCAGAGTAACTGTATAACTATTCTTTCAAATGAGAATTTATCGTAAGCCGGCATATCATTCTACAAAAAAATTACAAAAACTGAGTCACAAATTGTTCTTCTTTATTGCGATTAATTAAAAAAAAAAAAACTTTTTCCACAAAATAAGTTTTTCGAAAAAAGTAAAGATCTCCATTAAACCAAAAATGAACAAAAATAGAATCAAATAATCTTCCAAGCATAAAACTACCCCAAATCAGCATCAATAAGAAAATGAAACCCAAAACAAACAGAAATTAAAATAAATAACAGAGTCAAACTCAAAACAAACAGAAATTAATATGAGTAGGTTCTAAGACCCTATGGTTTATAAAAGCCAGAATATGATTTGTACTTTACTTACAATAATTTGTACTAGGTTGAACAAAATTGATATCTCAAGATTTTGATTGCATGTGTTTGGGGAAGTGGTGGACGTGAGAGGGGGGTTATTTGCCCTCCAATCCCTTTCAACCATTAAAAAGGGCACTAGCTCTTTCAATTGCCAATCGAAAGAGCCCTGTTGAAGTTTTTACGACAACGCTTTCTATAAAAAAAACTTATATATCCCCAGGGTATAAATTACAACCCTTGCCCTGAGGGCTGTGGCGGATGGGGGATGGGTTGTCATCCTCAGAGACATAGTTTCCAGAACTTTCAACTACGATGAACAAGATGGCTATCTCAAAATTTTGATTGGATCTGTTTGGGGAAATGGTGGACATGAGAGGAGGGTTAGTTGCCCTCCAATCACTTTCGACAATTAAAAAGGGCACCAGCTCTTTCAATTTCAAATCGAATGAGCCTTTTTTCTTTCTACGACAACAATTTCTATAAAAACCTTATATGCCCCAAGGGCATAGTTTACAACACTTGCCCTGAGGATTGTCATCCTCAAAGACCTAATTTCCACAACTTTAAACTACGTTGAACAAAATGGCTATCACAAACTCTTGATTGGATGAGTTTGGGGAAATGGTGGGTGCGAGTGGGGGGTTAGTTGCCCTCCAGTCACTTTCGACTATTAAAAAGGGCACTAAAACCTTCCATTTCCAATCGAATGAGAGTAGTGTAGCTATAATGATAGGTACAAGACAGGTAGCAAATTATTGTGTCAATCTATTCAAGCCGAGTGTCCCCCATATAGCTATAATGATAGGTACAAGACAGGTAGGAAATTACTGTTTGTAATATAAGGAAGAGGGCAGGTAGCCAATGTAGCTTTAATATCTCCGAGCAGAGTGTCTCCCCATATGGCTATAACAGTTTCAAGCGGTCAGTACTCCCGCCATACAAGCATAAAAGTCGTGAGTGTTTTCATGGTATGGTGATTCGTTTCCTGGTATGAAGTTATGAAATTCTGTCTCTTAATTAATTTGTTAGGTGTGGTTGTTTTATGTTTAACCTTGAACACGGGTATAAAAACTCTGACAATGAGTTATTTTCTCAGTTCAAAATTGGCATTTGAAATACAATGATGCATTCTAGCAAAAGGAATATTGATGAAAGCTACACGCAAGAAGTAAGTTATTCTTTTATATTCTTAGTGGGTAAAGAAATTAATTCTAATAAAATTTATCGGATGGTTTATACATTCCCCTTATAGTTAACAGATTGTTAAATATTTTTGAACCTAGATCTCCAGAGGTCGGTAAAGAGCAATATCAAAAAAAGAAAAAAGTATGTAAACACTGCATTTAAATGACTTGTGGGCCTAGTACATGAGGCAAATCATACTTATTATGATTCCGGCCCAAAGTTCCCCACCCCTCAATATGCCACAACCCTCCACCCCCCCCCCTCCGCCAACCCCCCTCCTTCCATCCCCCTCCCTCCAACCCCCCTCCCTCCCCTCCAAACCCCTCCCCCCACTTTTTTAACCTTTTCTTAACTTTTTTACATCTCTTAGAATGTCATGAAGCACACTTAAAACATAAGAAATTCACATTTAATATTTTCCAACTTCAAAATGGGAATGATATAGATATGTGTGTCGCGACTTTCACTATTAGAAAAATCAACTTCTTTTTTCAACTTTTTTTATACATCTCTAAATCATATCAGAAAAATAGAATGACACTTTTAATTTAAATTTTAAAAACTTATTCTTGTGCATACTATTGATGAGGACTGATGATTCCCATTCAATATTTTTTCATGAAAAACAAACTTTTTTTACATCTCTAAATCATATCAGAAAAAATAGAATGACACTCTTTACTTAAATTTTAAAACATATTCTTGTGCATACTATTGATGAGGACTGATGGTTCTCATTCAATATTTTTTCTTGAAAAACAAAGTATTTTTTTTAGGATTTTCCAGAGCTCCCCCTACCCGTTAAGAAGATAAGAAGGGGTGAAGCGACTCCAGTGGTCATTTAAAACAGACCAACTGTTATACAATATGGTCGTAGGTCGAAACCATTAATACCATCAACATTAACCGTAAACCGCCACATAGCCAACTGTCCAGCTGCCACATCCAGCATCCACAACAATATGCCACAACCATTCGGACCCATCATACACCAGCCAACTGTCAACTGATCAAATCCCACGTCCAACACTCACAACAAGATGCCACAACCATCCGGACCCATCATACACCAGCCAACTATCAAATGGTCAACTGCCACACCCAACATTCAAACTATACTCCCATTCCATGAAGCTGATGTAGTCATGGAAACAGTCATCTCTCTCCGTGATTACGTAAGAAAAATTATATCTTCTCTCTCTCTCTCTCTCTCTCTCTCTCTCTCTCTCTCTCTCTCTCTTATCTCTGTATATATCTATCTCAGTGTGCGTGTTATAAAAAAAAAACCTCAGTGTCAATGTTAGGATCTAGCGTGAATTAAGAATTAAAAAAAGTAATTAAAGGGTAGCGGTTCTACAGATTTAGGTCATTAAACACTGAAAATATTTTTTTCAGTTTAATTGAAGTGTCGCATCACCATATAAAAAAAAATATGGCATAATTTCTCTTTCTTATACTCATTTTAAACACACACACACATACACACACACACACACACGCACACACACACACACACACATACACACAACACACACACACACACACATACACACACACATACAAACACACACACACACACACAAACATAAACACACACACACACGCACACGCGCGCGCGCGCACACACACACAAACACGCATACAGACAATCTAAATATTCTTTTTTCTGGTAAAAGAAAAAATAACTTCACATTCATTTTTTAGATAAATGTACAGGAACTCTCACCAGCAACAAACCTAAGGAACAACAATCTATTTGATAACATGGTGATACCATTATTATCACCACCATCACAATTCGAAGACGATCTCCAAGTCGAGTCAGAGGAACGGATTGAACAGTTGTTAATCGACTATTTTGGTGATGATAGTTGTAGTATGATTCCTCCGAATATAGGAGATAGTTACATTAATATACCAAGTACATCTACAGGGGGTTTGGCTCAACCAGCTACCCTCAAATGGGCTGATTGTCTCAGTCCTGATACAGTCGAGGGTTTGTTGAGTGAGTTGGGGGGATTTCACGCCACGCAACATCCTCATCATTGAGCAAATTGGTGGAGGACATGAAATCCCCGTAACGCCCCCTATCATGCCCGATTTCAATTTAGTTGACTCTGCCTTGCACAATGTATTTGTTTATAGGGCTGAGTTTGGGGATCCATTTAATTCATTAACATCAGGTAGCATCATAACGGATCTGGTAGACATAGTACACTCCTTTGTGGGCAAGATTTCAGCCCTTCTTGAAAGAATGATTCGGGAGGGCGGTGGGAGGGATGGGATTAAGGCTGTCATCGCACAAAAAATTATTTATTCAAATTAAAAGGCAGATGAGGTGTATGAGCGTTATTTACGCACTGAAATGCTACCACTTCATTCGGACCTGAATAATTTTGAGGGTGTTTTTATGGAATGGTTTGATAATATAGTAACAAAATTGGATAATTATACTGAGGTGGTTGGTTTTATTTATTGGGAGTTTGGATATTAATGTGGGTAAATTTAAAAAGAATTTTATTTTAAGAGGTGGGAGGGGGCGGTGGGACCAAAATATAATGAAGATTTAAAGGGGTGTAAAGGTGTACAACGCTTCAATTTCGATACAGGGCTTCAATGCTTCAAATATGCATTTCTTGTGGCAGCTCACAAATCTCTGCAAGAGAATGCTACTAAGACACTATTGGACAATTATGCAGTTAATGGGAGTCCAAAATTCCCTAAAGTAGATTTTAATTGTTTAAATGATCAATATCCAGTAACACATAATGGGATAACTATTTTTGAGCGGGCTAATGCACATTTAAAAATTGGTGTTACTGTGCTACAATAGGAAACTTAATTTGAGGGGGGTGACCACAAAAAGGGGGTTATATTTCCAGTGAGGGCTCTGTCCATTGAATCAGTGGAACATTGGGTTTGGCTTCTTTACAAGCCAGCCAGTGATCCCGATTCTATTGGACATTTTTTTCCAATACCAAAAATAAGTGTGATTTTAAGTGAGGGTAAAAGGGGACGTAATGGGACATGTTATTATTGTCTAACATGCCTTTATAGATTCCGGTCAGAAATTAAGTTAAACAATCATATGAAGCATTGCAAGCGTCACGGATGTCGATCTGTGCAAACGGTTAGCGGTGACAGGGCCATCTTGAGATTTAAGAACTTTCAAAATTCACTCCAACAGAGTGACAAGGTGGCCTTAGACTATGAAGCCGCTCTCATAGACGTGTATGATCCATTGAATTCAAATCTTGTTAAAAAACATGAGGTCATTGCAGTCTCTTATGCTCACGCACAAAGAGACTCGTGTAATTCCATGGAATTGGTAGAGGTAGTTGAGAGATTGGGTGGTGAGGATTATATGCTCTCAGCCGTGACAGCACTCATTAAAACAGCAAATAAATCAGTATCACGGCTGCAAAATACATCCTATCCAATGACTCTATCACCAGAGGATGAGTTGGCTATTAAAACTGAAAAAATATGTTGGATTTTTAAGGGGGAATTTGTTGAGGGTAATGGGAAAGAGGGAAAGGGGAAAGGGGGAAAGGGGGTAAAGGGATGGTCCGCGAAATCATTTGGGCAACCCAATAGTATCGGAATTGAGCAATTTTAGTGGAGTTGCCCATCAATCATGTAATTTAAACGTTAGTCAACAATTGTTTCTACCTGTTTATATACACAATTCCAGCTATGACATGAAATTTATTTTACCAGCGTTGGCATGATTGCAAAAGGGTGGAGTTGTAGATGGCACATGGGTAGATGGTTCTCTTGCTTATAATATCATACCCAAGTCGTCTGAAAAGCTGCTGCTCTTAGAATTCAAATGGCAAATAATAGATAACAATAAATTGTGCATGAATAAAATCCGTTTTTTAGACTCCTTTAGCTTCTTCCCCAAATCCCTAAGACAACTCATTGAAGTACAGAAAAGTGACGATTTTAATAGTTTTCCCTTCCTTAAGCAACATCTCCTTAAACAGCACTTTTCAGACGGTGAAATGTATGATTTATTAACGTGTAAGGGCATATATCCGTATGACTACTACAACTCCACCGCGAGGCTATCTGGGAACAATTGCCGTCCATCGCCTCATTCTACGATTCACTTTACGAGCGTCAATGCACCACTGTTGACTATGAATTTGCCAAGAGGGTTTGGGCTAAGGGAGGGTGTAAAAATGGGTGGGATTATTGTAGATTATACCTGGCAAGTGATGTATTGACGTTGCTGGATATTTTGTGTAAGAGCACGGATAAAATCTATGGGGAATTTGGGTTTGATTTAGGTTATTATTTTTCCACTCCTCTTTTGGTGATGGATTTAATTCTTAAAATAAGTAAAGAGGAAATAGGCTTTATCACCGACGTGGATCAGCATCTATTTGTAGAGAGATCAATGAGTGGAGGGTATGTTTTTCATGGAGATCGTATCCTTGAAACTGATCCGACTGGACAAGACACCGGTGTAAAGTCGGGTGCAGTTTTCTTAGATATGAACTCCCTCTATCCGTCGGCAATGTCTCACTACTCTTTGCCTTGTGGAAATTATAAATAGCTTAACTATCCTCGTGCTTCAGATTTCCCCAACATTGTCAATATTAAGGAGAATGGACAGCGGGGATGGTTTTTTTAAATCGATGGTGAAATACCCGTGGAGCATCATGACTCGGTGAAGGATTTTGTTTTCCTGTGCATAAACAGAGCGGTGACTAGGGACTCTTTGAGTCAATACAATATTTTTAAGGTAGAGGATGGTGTTGTGCACTGGACACCTTCAAAACAAAAACTTATCGCCGACCTTCATCCGAAAGAGAATATCGTTGTACATCACGTTCTTTTGCGGTGGATGGTAGCCAACGGTTTCAACATCACAAGGATACATAGACCCCTCCAATTTGACCAGAAACCCTATTTGAAAACGTTTATTGACACTTTTGTCAATAAACGTTCCGAAGCGAAAACGAAGGTTGAAAAGGAAATCTCTAAACTCATTTTGAACTCAGCCTTCGGTAAAATGTGCGAGAGTGTACTTAATCAAATCGTTGTGACGTTGTGACTGACCCAAAATAATGTGCTCGAATCGTTGCCGATCCAAACTTCACATCATTCACCATCATAGACACGAATATGGTCCTCTTAAATAGAAAAAAATAAATGTAATGCAGCTGGCAGCGCAATAACCGAAATATCAAAAAAACTCATGTTGTCATTCTATTACGATGTGTGTAGGCACCAATGGCCGGGGAAGGGAGAAGTTCAAGTATATTATGGGGATACCGATTCACTTTTGCTAAAAGTTAGAACAGTGAATATATTGGAAGATTTGGAAAAAGGCACACACTTTAGCTCTCAAATGGACTTTACCAATTCGGACGAGTCCATTTACCCGGAGTTAGTGAAGCGTCAGGCCCCAAATCAGTAATTAATGTTAAAATCAGAGACGTGAAGTGACTTGATTTCCAGTGGTGTGCTTGCAGGTCCGAAGGTGTACAGTGTGCAAACACACAACGAGCTAATCAAAAAAGTCTGCAAAGGGGTGCCTAGACAGTATGTGAATAAAAATTTCGACATGAATGTATACAGAAACTGTGTGGAACATAGTATAGTTCCAAGGGCGAAAGTCATGGCGATTCGCTCTTTAAAATTTAATAACCACACAGTTTTAGTTGATAAAATAGCCATGTGTCCCGTGTCGGATAAAGTCTATGTGTGCACGGATGGTTTGATGGGGCTACCCCATGGACATTATCTAACTTCTGACCGAAGTGTGTGTCGAGATTATAGACATCGCCTCGGTCGGGAAAAAATTCAATAGTAAATGGTTTGGTGGTGGTGGGATTCTTTTTTAGTAGATATTTTTTTCCCAATTCAGCATTAGTTTTTTTTCACAACTGAGCTGTAATTTTTTTCCCCAACTCAGCAGTTTTTTTTATAGCAAGGCAGAGTCGTATGTTTTGTTTTTGTAAATAAAAAAGTGTACAATTGTTTTTATTGGCCCCGTGCCCGCGGCCGGCCCGGGGGGGGGGGGGGGGGGGCCCCGGCGCTGGGCTGGCCGCCACCAGCGGCCGCCACGCCCTTCCGGTGGGGGGGACCCCTTTTAATTGTGATATGTATTTTTTTAGTGTCTTGTTTTGAATTTGTTATGTGATAGTGCCTTTTTCATGTTTTTTTATGTGTGTGTATATTAATCAAGCATGTAGTATTTTTTTTGTAGTGATTTTTTTATTCTGTAAATAAAAAACATGTATCATTCTTAAAAAATGTTTTCTTGTTCTTCTCGAATCTGATTAGGGAAATTACTATTATTATTTATTGAAGGGAATGATGCAATGTACAGTCAGTTGTGTTTTGACATCAATGCAAGCTATGTATCAATTTAAAACTCCATTTAGATCGTTTCTTTGCGGGCCATCAATATCCGTCAAAATGACATTTTTAACAAAAATAATTCAAAATCGTGACAAAACGTTTTTAGAAAATCCAACTAAAATTTACTATTGCTACAGTGTTTAGCAAGAATCCTATGAAAGAATAAAAACCATTGCCCCAGACACGAAATTTATACATGGACTTGACATTTTCAACAGTATTGAATCAAACTCTTGGTTGATTATTGACGATCTGGCTGAGTCCATTGAAGAATGGTCTCAGGAGATAATACAATTGTTCACTGTCCGATCTCATCATCAACGGATCTCCGTAACCCTAGTTCTACACAATCTGTTTCAGCAGAGCAAGTGTATGAGAACAATTGCTTTGAGGTGCACCTACTATATCATCTACAGGGTTGTTCGTGATTCCAGTTCCCTCATAACGTTAAACCGACAGGTATATCCGGGTGAACCGAAATTCCTACTCTCGGCCTACAATCAGGCTACCAACAAACCCTACGGATAAATTCTATTGGACCTGAATCAGAACACAGCCGAGGATATGCGTGTTGTCACCGATATTTTTGACAATGAAATTACTGTATATCTGCCGGCGAACAGTAAAAAAGGTCGTTAGTTGCAATCATGACACTGAAGAAACTACATGAACGTCAACATTTATTCACCGTCCTAGGTAATTCAAAACCATGATTTAGGAAGGCCATACTCAAACATGGTGTCGCAGAGAATTCATTAATCTAGTATCTGAACTTTGTTTAAATCTAACTGAAGGCAATGTTCAACTGCCAGAAGGTGTTAAGCAACAGACAAAGCAACATCGTTCTCTTGTATGCTCCCTAGCATCAGCGGCAAGCAAAAATAAAGGAAACGATTTTAAAAGAAAAAGACTTCTTCAAGCGGGTGGTAACTTCTTTACACTATTAGTGCCAATCATTGCAGGACTTGTAAACAGTTTTCTTTAGAGAGAGAGAATGGCCAAACTCTATAAATTGATTCCAATTGAACTCGCCCTTTCGCCAAAGGAACATTTCGAGAAAAATATCAATAAATTCATTAACAATGAGACAATTGCCGACGATGAAAAATTAATTCTGCTTCAAAATGCACTTCGCCCAGTGGACAAACACCAGCCCTATCGTGAGAGACCCCTCAAAGTAAATGTTATTGATCACAATAAGGAAATGACTCAATAATCATCATCATCATCAACAACGATAATACCAAAAGAAGAAGAAGATTTGTCTAAAGTTATGACAAGTGCTGCAGATCTAATGCCACATTCCTATCGTGAACAGTGTAAAAGACTCTTGACATATCTCAATGATAGTGAACATGTTCAAATTGATGCTAATGGGAATCAAGTTGTAATCCATGACAAGACCTATATTCTACTTCATTTATTATCAGATTTGGTCACGAATCGTAAAAGACTTGTATCATTTGACAGTCACCTGCATACATTTTTAAACTCATCAAACTTTCCCAAAAGCCTTATTGCCAATAAACATATTTTAAAACGATAAAAGGAATTTAGTCAAATATCAAAAGATGTTTTTAAATCATTTTAGGAAAATACTAGCGCGCCAAGTGGAAATGATTTGACAAGAGTTATGAGTGGGTAAGTCAAGCGAAGACGTCTTAATATCACTGCATCCCCCTCACCATCACCTGTTAGTATGCAAATGGGCAGTGGACACTTCACTACGTGTTTACGTTCAAAATGGATGAAGCATTGAAACATGTTTATGAGAATATTGGTGCAGTGGGAAGATTAAGTTCACCCACCACACTTGCTCAAGTCACTGGACTTGACAAGAATCGGGTGGCAGAGTATCTGCAGAATGAATCAAGTTGCACTCTACATCGTAATCGTAGAGTTCGTGGTAATTACTATTGAAAAACTAAAGCCTTTTTCCCATTACAAATACTACAAGCAGATCTTTTGACTCTGGATGAGATTCAACGACGTCATAATCACCCCTACAAGTACATTCTACTTGCAATCAGTGTTTTTAGTCGCCATGCATATGCCGTTCCAATGTGGTCAAGGAACGGCGATGAAGTTGCTAAAGTTCTTGAAATCATCCTTGAACAGGATTGCTATAAGAAGATTCAAGCGGATCGGGGTAGTGAATTTGTTCATCCCCATGTAAAGAATGTTCTACTGAAATATAATACAATCCTCTATCATAGTCATAGTCCAATAAAGGCACCATTGGCCGAACGACTGATAAGAACTATTCTACTTTTAATTTCAAGATATTGCAATTTAAAAGTACTGCTGCTTTTATTCATGATTTGGATAAAATCATGTTTATTTATAATCAACGTCCACATCGATCCCTGTCCAACTTAACCCCAACAGATGTTCATCATAATGTCAATACATTTGACACTTCTTAAACAATATTCCAATGGTGATGGTAGTGGTGGTAATGAGAAGAAAAGGAAGAAATTCAATGTTGGTGATACTGTTCGAATCAATCAAACTACTAATGTTTCTGAAAAGGGTAATTACTTATGGTCCACTGAACTTTTTAAAGTCTCCAAATTCTTGGACACTACACCCATAACGTATCGTCTATGTAACATGAAAGATGATGAGATTCTTGGCGGCTTTTATGATTATGAATTACAAAAGTTAAAAACACCGGAATCTATCAGATTGAAAAGATATTAAAGACTCGTACTCACAGGGGCATGAAACAGTTGCTTGTTCGTTGGCTAGGATACAACTCTGATTTTGATTCTTGGATCAGTGTTGAAGATATTGACAATGCCCAATGATTTTTATGTGACGTTTATGTCCAATGTCTCCGACCCTCTCTACAATGATTTGAATAAAACTAGTGTTTTTGGACGAAACTCTCCTTCGCCATCAAATTCGATGATGCAAAGTATGAAGTGGCTCTTGTCGACTGTTTTCTCAAAAATACCTATGATATTCTGTGAAAGGATCGTGTGTATGGAATAAAAGTTATACCATTCGATTGGTCACTCTCTGTCGAGTATGAATGGGTTGAAGCACTTAAATCTAGTGAATATCCGGATGTTACATTGAGATATAAAGAATATGGTACTATGATGGATTTGTGTCATAGTACCACATCAATAGAAAAATCTCATATCGTATGAACGCTACCTTCCATTCTAATTATTCAATGGAACACGATAGGATTTATATTAACTCACCTGTTGACACTGAAATGATTCATCTCAATGATAATCTGAGAGATGTTCTTGGCTTTAAACAGAATATGATCAATGGGAAAAACGCTGGAACTGCTAGCGGGATGGATCAAGTTATTTTCGCTGATTATCCACCTGGTCTCGCCTCGGACTCTTGCATATTTCCTTATGCATACTTTGTGGAAACATCGAGAGTTGGTAATTCAAATGTCCCCCTCCTACGTGTTCTTGAACGAAAAACAACCCATGAACATGTTCATTACTATAATATAAAGCATCCTCAGTATGTTCCTGTAAACACTTCGCATTTGGAACTCTGTCAGTTAACACTAAGAAGTGAATTAGGTGATCCTCTAGCAATAACAAAAGATTTAGCAGTGATTACATGTCATTTTCGACCCATTCGGCAACAACAACAAAATGGCTAATAGAAAAAATATATTTGTATGCCCTGATATTGATTGCTATGTTACTGCTCTCCAACCACGACAATTGGGTCATGGAATGGACTATTATAAAGGCCGTTCATCAATGTCGGGCTATGGTCTTGGCAGTTGGTTTGCTAAGCTGTTTCGCTCTGCAATACCGCTGGCTAAAATATATTGCGTTGGTTGCGGCAGATTTTGCATCCTCTACGCTACACGATTGGGGGATGGTAAAGATATTAAAGAAAGTGTTTCAAAAAATCTCAGGTCCAGCGCACAATCCCTTGGCGAGCTATTGAAACAAAGTGGAAAAGGTTTTAAAAGGAGGAGAAACATCTCATCACTCATCAGTCTCTACTCAGGTCAGAAGCGAAAGACATCATCACTCTTGTCAAAGAAAAGTAAGAAACAGAAACCAAGAAGAAAAATTGTTAGATCGAAAAGGAATTTCTTTTCCTAGATGGCATATCTACCCCACAAGGAATCTCATCCCACTGTCACCACATTTCTAAATCTTTTCAATGCAGAAAGTGTGGATGTCAGTGTAAAACACGGGTACTATGAACAATTCTATCCACAGCAACCCCTCTCTGAAAACATACATTTTTAAATTTATTCCAATGAAGACTACTTTATAGATTTATCATCCATATTTATTTATTTAAAAGTTGTGGTGAGGAAAAAGTCTGACAATTCACCTCCCTCCAACGTTGATGGACTATCTTATGAAAATGGTATACTACACAATTTTTTTAAACAAATATGTGTCTACATAAATGGAACACTGGTGAGCACTAGCAACAATCTATCAAACTATGCTAGTTACATACAATTTATGTTGAAGACTCCAATGGCCTATGATAAATTGAGAGGTCTGCCAATGGGCTATGATTATAGATCAAATGTTGATACTGACGGTGAACTCACTTGGGCAGTGAGCAAGGAGTATCATTTAGTTGGTAGACTCAATCATGAAATATTCAATATATCCCAATGGATGCCCCTCAATGTTAAAATTGATATAAAGTTACAACTTGCACCGCCCGATTTCATATTGAGTAAAACACTTGATGCAGCACCCGACGCTAATGTCAATCTCACTTCGGCAATACTTCATGTGCGAAAACAACAGGTTATGAGTTCTGTTGCTTTGGCAATCGAAAAACTAAGAGCCTCTGGAAATAATATCAAACTGCTCGTTCCTCACACAATCGCCAATCAACGTCATATTGCCACTGGATCAAGTACCTACAGTGATTCTTCATTTATCAATGGTGAAATTCCAACGAAACTTTCCTTGGCTTTTGTAAAAAGTGCCAGTGCCATAGGATCGTGGACAAGCTTGCCAAATGAATTTGAATTATTTGGACTTTCCTCTCTTGTATGTAAAGTAAATGGAATTCCTCTCTACAATTTATCCTTTGATAAAACCTATAGGACCCTATATGAATTGCTAATGCAATCCCTAGATCGAGATTATCAACTATATGAAAGTGGTATTACCGATTCAATGTTCGCAAAAAGTCATGGTATCATTGTTTTGGACTTGTCTGGTACTCAATATATAAGTATTATCCGAATGGGTACTGTACGTTTGGAGTGTACCTTTGACAAACCGTTGACAGAGAGTGTAACATTAATCTCACTCAATCAATTTGAAACCTACTGGGAAATTTCCCCCGATGGTATCTTTCTTTTAGACTTGGCACTATGAACACCAATCAAATAATCAATGTATTTAACATGGATCTTTTTATGTCCAAATACAAATCCTATTGTATACCCTCAGATTTCCTTGATTATATTCATACTGTTAACAAAACCAATATCACTGTTAATAGTAGTCCATCGACTGTGCAGACGGGTCATTGGCTATGCATCTATTAACCAGCGAAGAATATAGAATTTTTTGATCCTCTTGGTCTACCATATGCATTCTACACACCACACATCAAAAACTACCTTGAAGGAATTGGGAAGACAATTATTCAAAATCGGATGCGAGTACAAGATTTATCGACCAAAAGCTGTGGTTTTCATGCATTACTTTATTTCATTTTTCGATGTCGTGACTATACTTTCAGTGAATTTCTCAACATTTATATACACAGTCCACGTTTGAATGACTTTCAAGTAGAAAATACCCTCTCAGACCTGTACAGTATTGATTTCAGTGCCCTAAGAATAAAGTGTTTTTAAAATGTATGTGAATTTGTTTATTAATAAAATATATATGCACTATAAAAAAGTCTATTGTCTTCATTTGTTTAGATTTCTTCTTCTTCATATTCATTTAGATTGTCATCATCATAGTCATCGTCATCCACAACGATTAGTGGTGGCAGATCATTTGGATTCAACTTGTACTGATCCTGGCGTGCAAAGTCAGGGTCACATTTTCCACAATATATTGTAACTTCATTTTTATTAAATCTTCTTGTGTAGTCAATGAAACTATTACGATTCATATTGAAACATTCACTTGCTTCTATCTCATTATTTGAAGTAATGTCACACACAATATTCTCATATGAACAATCACTTTCTGTCACAGCCAAATAAAAATCGCTAGGTTTATAATCATTACTCGCATTGTCCTCACAACGATGACGCAGGAACCATACTCTCTTCATGTTTTTACAATTGAAACGTGCTCCAAATTCTTCTTCTCAATACAATTTAAAGCCGCGACGATACCAATCCCTTAGAAATAAACTGAAGTCACGTTTAGGGTTTTTTCCAATCATACCAGGGTAAGTATTTTCCCACTGGTCACACTTATCAAAATGACAATTGGAGCGTAGATATCCATTAGGATGAGAGTCACAAGTCTCTTCAAGACAGGTATTACAGTCCTTAATTTGTACAGCATATCCTTTAGGCAATTTACACGGATTGCATAGTCTACAATTTTCATTATAGTCATCAACTGTAGTACAGTTCTCACATGAAGACCAGCTGCCTAATGTATATAAACATAGTGAACATGTATGATACATTTGTTCGATGTTGTCCGTCTCACTGCCAAAAAGTAACTGACTCAAAATCAATAAAAAAAATAGCATTATCTTCTAGGAGGAGGAGGAGGAGTAATCGAATATCGTCACAAAAACTTATTTCTTAGTCTTTTAAAGAATGAATTTCTAGGTAGTGGTTAAAAGCAGAATCACAATGTCATTTTGCTTCGTTTCAATTAATATATCAATAAATTGAGTAAATGCATTTGATTCACAATGCATAAGCTTCATATAATAATCCAAGGATGGAGAATCAGATCCCGTTATACAGTTAAGTATTTCTAGAGAAAATATTTTCCGTTGAAGAGATAATTCCAAAAAGTCATCTTCTAACACTAAACATTTTTCCAATTTGACTAGATTCCGTAAGATCTTCTGTTTCTCTAATCCAATCATTCTTGATACTCCCACTACCAACTATAGACTAAAATAACAATTGCAAGTTTCTACTTTGTGCACAATCTCAATACCTATTGGACACCGCCACCCACTATAGAGAGAGAGAGTGGAGTAAACGCTCATCTAGAGTGTCTAATCGAAAAAAACATTATAAAAAAAACATTTTTATTGACAGAAATGTAATAAAAGAATATATTTTCATTCTCTTTGCGTTAGGTGAGTCAATCCATTTTCCTCAATGTGCTTCATAATAGCATTCAATCCATGCTATAGTCGTGTTAAATACATTATATTCACTTTTGCGGCAAAGCATAATTGTTCATCTGACTTAAATTTACTCAATGATATAACGTATCTGCCAAACATCTCATCCCACTCAAATGTTAGTCGGGAATCCTTTCCAATTTCAACTGCTACATTGGGGGCCCCTGTCTTCACAACATCACTGTCGGCTCCTTCGACGTGGAATAGTGTGAAACTACTCATTTTCACCATATTTTAACGTTTATTTCTCCGATTTGAAATAATGTAAACTAATCAAATTCAACTTATTGACTGAGATACTAACTCGGTATCGGGCTTTTTATATCCATGCTCAATGTCAGAGTGAACGAATCACCATACCATGAAAACACTCACGACTTTTATGCTTGTATGGCGGGAGTACTGACCGCTTGAAACTGTTATAGCTATATGAGGAGACACTCTTCTCGGAGATATTAAAGCTAAATGGGGAGACACTCTGATCGGAGATGTTAAAGCTATATGGGGAGACACTCTGCTCGGAGATATTAAAGCTACATTGGCTACCTGCCCTCTTCCTTATATTATACACGTTAATTTCCTACCTGTCTTATACCTATCATTATAGCTATATGGGGGGCACTCTGCCTGAATAGATTGACATAATAATTTGCTACCTGTCTAGTACCTATCATTATAGCTACACTACTAATGAGCCCTTTTTGAAGTTTCTTCAACAACGCTTTGCATGAAAACCTTACATGCCTCCAGGGTATAACTTACAACCCTTGCCCTGAGAGCTGTGGGGGGTTGTCATCCTCAAAGACATAATTTCTAGAACTCTCAACTACGTTGAAAAAATGGCTATCTAAAAATTTTGATTGGATGTGTTTAGGGAAATGGTGGGTGTGAGTGGGGGGCTGGTTGCCCTCCAATCGCTTTCGACTATTAAAAAGGGTACTAGCTCTTTTAATTTTCAATCGAATGAACCCTTTTTGAAGTCTCTACAACAACGCTTTCTATAAAAACCTTACAAGCCCCCAAGACCTAGCTTACAACCCTTGCCTTGAGGGCTGTGGGGGGTTGTCATCCTCAAAGACACAATTTCTGGAACTTTCAACTACGTTGCAAAAAATGGCCATCTCAAAAATTTTATTGGATGTGTTTGGGGAAATGGTGGGCGTGAGAGGAGGGTTAGTTGCCCTCCAATAGCTTTCTACTATTACAAAGGGCACTAGCCCTTTCAATTTCCAATCCAAAGAACTCTTTTTGCAGTTTCTACGACAACCTTTTCTATAAGAAGCTTATGTGCCCCTAAGACCTAACTTACAACCCTTATCCTGAGGGCTGTCGGCGGATTGTCATCTCCAAAGACTTAATTTCCAGAATTTTCAACTACATTGAACAAAATAACTATCTCGGAACTTTGATTGGATGTGTTTGGGGAAATAGTGGGCATGAGAAGGGTATTAGTTACCCTCCAATTACTTTCGACTATTAAACAGGGCACTAGCCCTTTCAATTTCCAATTGATTGAGCCCTTTTTGAAGTTTCTACGAGAACACTATCATAGAACCCTTGCATAACTTAGAACCCTTGCCCTGAGGGGTGTGGGGGTGTTTGTCATCCTCAAAGACATAATTTGTAGAACTTTCAACTACTTTGAACAAAATAGCTATCTCAAAATTTTGATTGAATGTGTTTAGGGAAATGATGTGTATGGGAGGGGTGGTACTTGCCTTCCAATCACTTTTGGCTATTAAATAGGACACTAGCCATTCCAATTTCCAAACGAATGAGCCCTTTTTGAAGTTTTTACGAAAACTCCTTCGACACCAAGTGCCCTGGTCTAAAGGACAAGAAAAAAATTCAATAAATAAACAATATATTGTGCCAACATCGTTCTTTACTTGGGCAGAGCTATTACGCTGCCTATGAAACTAACCAAAAGAACCCGCTTCGCGGGCCGTTTGGCTAGAAGGAAGTGGTTTCCCCGGCTTTTTTGTCAATCCCGACCGCTTGGTCTTTGGCACTCACAAATATAATCTCGTAGGCGCGTTAAAATGACACTGAGATATCCTTCGCTTGGGTGATACTTGGGTCTTCGGCCCTCGCATGCTTGTAATTTTCTCTCACCATAATATTCTACTTTTAATCTTGTTACTTTCAGCCTTCTTTTTCAACTCCATGGATCTGCTAGCCCCTTTTTTAAATTGTATAAGTTGCTAAGGAAGATACACTTTAATCTATCTATCTATCTACTCTCTTCAAGAGAGAAATAATTGTGTATGTATATATTTTATCTTGAAAACAGCTCTATAAATTTTTCTGAAAATTGAAACACTAACAGTTTTTGGCTTGAAAAGAGAATCTGGATAGGTCACGACTTTAGAAAAATTCGTTTTTTCCCATGGTTGATCGTATCGAATTTTTTTGGAATATATTACGTTCTGCAAAACTATACAAGAAGAAGAATTAATCCGAACTGCTAAAGCAAAAGCTATGGATAAAATTTCCGAGGTAAAGATGAATCAAAATGAGATCTGCGGTTAGAAGACATACAACAATGATCATCATAACGAATCACAAATGAAAATGATACATAACAAAATCTGCAGTTAGAAGACAAGCAACAGCGAGAATCCTATCGAGCACAAACAAAATACCGCACAGCGAAATCTGTTGTTGAAAAACAAGTGATAACGAGAATCACTTCGAATCATAAACGAAAATGACACACAATAAATCTGTGGTTAGAAGACGAGCGACAACGAGAATCACTTTTATAAAAGCCTGTTGCGTGCCGAATATGCTCGGTCTCCTGGTACTTACACTTATAACAAGAAATAGATTCTCTCATATTCCTGAACACTCGTCATAATCTTAATGGAACCTACTGTGTAATGAAAAGAGCAAAGTTTAGCTAGGTAGGGTAGCTTCGTGTACTTCGGTATCAAAGTTTGCCGATATAACCAATCATAATAGAGGATATTTCCGTGATAAAAATAAAATGTTTTAGCCAGTTGTTTTTTTTTTCAAGTGACATAATTTTTTTCTTTAGTTTCTGATGCAATTTGTGCAATGTATAAATATAAGTTATATAAATGTTTGCTATATGTTTTACATAGAAGAATTTCACCTTTCTCTTACAGATACAACAAGAAAAATTAAAGATGGAGCTCAAAAAATTGCTCCCACTTCTGTGAATCAGCTAATAGTCACTGAAGTAAATCCGAGAAGCAGAATTGCGAACATCGAAACAAAATCGGATGGGCCATTAATTATGCGAACGCACTTCTCATCAGTTAGGTATGTACAATAAGAATTCTCAGACAGTTTCAAGAATTTTGTGAAAATCTCGAATTGCGTTGAAAAAATCTCGGAAGTTCTCATTCATCTTTCTCTGAATCATGTTTTCATACCCGTTAGGATTCACTGATAATCTGCTAAAACTGACTGGAAATGCTGCTTTCTCTGGGTGTTACCATGAATAAATGAAATAATTGCTAATAAAACTTTTTTTTTTGTTTTTTTGGAAAAAAGACAAAATTTAAGCGATAAATACTAAGATAATCTTTCACTGGATTTTTTTTCCTGTTTTGTCCTTTTAAGAAAAGATTAACGGAAAATGTCTCTTTTCCGCATTCCCCCTTCCCACGCCTTTTTTCTTAAAGTCGTCTGATCAAAATTTTGAGATAGCCATTTTGTTCAGTATAGTTGAAAGCTCTAATAACTGTGCTTTTGGGGATGACATGACTCCCCCCACCCCGAGTCCCCGGAGGAAGGGCTGCAAGGTATGACATTTACCTTTTTTACATATAGCATTTGTTATTGAAAAGTATACAGACGTTTTTTCGGGGGGGGGGATTTCCTCGGGATGGATTTTCTATGGGGAGGATTATCCATTCAGAGGGAAGTTTCTGGGGGTAAACTTCCAAGGGAAATGTTACTCGGGTGAATTTGCCAGAATTCACATACGAAATTCGTTTTATTTGTCTTTATTTCTCGTTAGCGACTCCATTTTATATGTGGAGATACTCTGGTAGAAATTTCCAGGGAAATTTTCAGCGGAGCTGGAATTCTCGGGGGGATTTTTAAGTGTGTGTGGGATTTTCCTGGAGAGAAATTCTTCATTGGGGAATTATCAGCAAGAAAAATTCTCCATGGGGAAATTTTCCGCGGGAGAAGCTTTCCCTTAAAGACGAGGGGGGAGGGGTATTTTTGTGAAAGAATTACCACATACCATAACCTGAAAAACGATCAGAAATCAAACAGTTCGTGGTAACGAACTGCAGTAAGAAGCGACGCGGCTCAATAGTACTCGAAATTCTAAGAAAATAGAGTTTCGATAACAATAGATACATCAAAAGAATTGGAATTTTTATGCAGATTCAAAATGTTCGACGTAATGATGAATGAAAATAAAGCGCAGAGAAATCTGCCGTTAGAAGACATGTGACAACGAATATCATAACGATCATCAAGTTTAATGTTCATCAAGTTCAATGTAACCAGCCAAAATTTACGGGCCTTAGAAAAATTTACCCATTTTTCGAAAAACGGACGAAATACCCCCCAAAAGTAAAGCTATAGGGTTAATGCTTCTATATACAAAAATGTGGAATTTTGCATTTTTGGCCAGAAGAAACATCATGGATGCGTGTTTATTTGTTTGTTTTTTTGTTGTTGTTTTTTTCACAGGGGTGATCGTATCGGACCAGTAATCCCAGAAAATCGGGAGAGGGCGCATTGGATCAGACATCAAAAGTTCTATTGCCCCTTTTTGAGTGACCAAAAAGATTGGAAGGCAACTAGCCCCCCTCCCACGCCCTTTTTTCCTAAAATCACCTGATAAGAATTGTGAGATAACCATCTGATTCAGCATAATTGAAAGGTCCGACAATTATGCCTTTGGTGATGAAATAACCCCCATAAGTCCCTGGAGATGGCTGTAAGCACTAAGTTACGCAATTTGCCAATTGCTCACATATTGTATTTGTTATTGGGAAATATACGGAATTTTATTTCATTTTTGCGGGCTGGGGGGGGGGGGGGTTGCAGGGGGATTTTCCATAAGGAGAGTTTTCGTGGGGAGGAAAGTTTCCTGGGGAATTTGTCTGAAGAAATTTTACATGGGGGAAGGGCGGTATTTTTCATGGCGGTTTTTGAGAAACGATCAGAATTGAGTTTAAAAAAATTAAAGCTTTTCAACTGAAAGCAAGGAGCAAAAAAAAACAGAAATTATTCTGTATATGTAAGGGGCTGCCTCCTCCTTGATGCCCCATTCTTCACGCTAATGTTTGACCTTTTGCTACAATTCTTTAAGAACGAGTCCTGAAACACAAGGGCCATTTAATTAGAATCAGAAGCTTTTTAAAGTAGTAAAAAACTTTAGGGTTAAGAGCGGGGTATTGAGGAGAGGGCAGCCCCTTTAATATACGGAATAAGTTCTGTTCGTTTTAAGTTTTAATGCTGCTCCTTTCTCCAGTTGATTTTTTTTTTACTTGATCACTAACAGAAACAGTTCGAAACAATAAATGGCAACACTTTTTAGATTGTGGGAAAAGACTCCTTTTTTAGATTTTTATATTTTCTATTTATTATTGAAATTGAAAATGTTTTGGATCACAAATGGGATTGGATCAGTTTAAAACTGATGCTTGCTCGAATGGAGCTTTCCATTCAAAAGCAGAAACATTGCTAAAATAATGAAATCTTCAAAAAGCAGTTTCAGATGGTCATCTCTGGAATAGACTACAAAATCCTTTCAGCTCTTACACTATAGACTCTGGCTCAAGAACGAGTAAGAATCCTCATTTTTGGGCTCATAAAACAATTATATGAGCCATTTCAAAATGTAATATAGCCCAAATTACAAAAGTCCAATGCATTGTCACTTGTCTTTGTGGCTATGAAACCGGTTTTCTCAGGTCTTACATTCAGATCGAGAACTTGAGTGTGTTTTGAATAATTAACAAGTTACCAAAATTAATAAGTACCATTACTGGCAATTGCCAAGAATCGGCGGAATAGAAAAAAGACGGAAGAAAAGGGTTGCTCTCACAACAAAATAAAAGCTCTCAACTGAATAAAAGTTGGTCAAAGAAGGGAAAAGACATTTTTAACTGTCTTTTTAGACATTTAAAAGACAGAAAGCCAAAAAGCATGAAAGGCAAAAAATATAGAATGCTTTTTGTGTAAAAATACAATTTCTCTTATGAGAGGAAAAAAGTTTGAAAGCCAAAGAGAGTTTTGCTTTGTGTATCCAGGTGCAAATTTAGAAATATATTATTTAACGCTCTTTTTTACATAACGCTGAAATAATCTTTCAGGTTACAGCCGCAAGAAAAGTTGAAAATTAGCGAGAAACGACAGTATGAAAAAGGAAATAATATCAGCTTTCGGAGATCATTTTCAAGTAAGCTGACATTTTATCATTAACTCTAGGTTCATACAGCTGCCTTCTTTTTTTCCTTTTTTTTGTAAAATGGCCCCTCGCTTAATGGCTCTACTGCTACTACTACTAACAACTCACCGCAGCACCAAGCCGCCTAAGACCAACACAGCTACGCACGATCCTCCTCCACCCCAATCTATTCAAAGCCTCCCTTTTTACACCCGCCCACGAAGTTCCAATTTCCTTTAAATCTTTCTTTATGGCGTCCTCCCACCCCAGATGGGGACGACCTGCTTTCCGTTTAGCCCTAGATGGTTGGCCGAAAAGAACAATCTTCGGCAATCTGTCATCCTTCATCCGCACAACGTGCCCTAACCACCTCAACCTTTATTTCATTATAGCCCTAGAGAGCGGTATTGAACCACATTTTTCATATAGCCTATTGTTTGAAATACGGTCAGTCAGCCGGGTACCCAGAACAATCCTTAAGCAATTTCTCTGGAAAACATATAGCAAATCTTCATCCGCTTTTCGGAGCGTCCACGCTTCAGAGCCATATTTGACCACTGTCATCACTGTAGCTTCTAATATTCTAATCTTGGTTTGCAAACTTATCGTCCTATTCTTCCAGACTTTTTTTTAACTGTGAAAAACCACCTGAGCCTTGGCTATTCTATTTTTAACATCTTCACTACTCCCACCATCTTTACTAATAAAACTACCAAGGTAAGTGAAGCTGCCCACCTGATCAATCTTTTCATTACCCAACGTCACCTTTTCATCTTCACTTATTCCTAGCCTTAGTGACTTCATTTCCTACCTTAACTGCAGCAGTGTTATTCTCATACATAGCACTAATCACTTTAATGTATTTGTCTGGTATACCATGCAAGGATAAAACCTTTACTAAAGCTCTTCTATCAACAGAATCGAACGCTTGCTCGTAATCTATAAAACTGAGGACCAAAGATGTTTGAAAACTCAGGCACTTCTCAATTATTAGCCTAAGAGTGAAAATTTGATCGACACATCCTCTACCTTTTCTAAAACCGCACTGCTCTTCTCTTAAAACTTTGTCTACGGCATCTCTCAGTCTAAAAAGTATCATATTACTAAGTAATTTACTACCTACAGAGACCAGACTAATGCCTTGATAAAATAAGATAAGATAAGTTTTATTCTTCATTAGATACACATACAATATTACATGTTATTATTCCCCCAAAGGCTCATTGGCCTGTATAAAGAGGGAAGACATATGAATTGCTTACTGAGAGATAAAAAAACAAAAGAAAATTGAAAATGATCACTTACTCACATATGAAGGAGAAGAAAAGAAAATATAGATAAAATGGAAACTATAAAAAAAATAGAATAAATAAACTAAATTAATTAATTAGATTAAATAGACTAAAAAAAATATATATATATAAATATTACTATAAGCGATTTCCTATCGTCGAAACAGAATTCTATGTGCATTTTCAGGTAGAACCAATATCATAATAGATGTTACGATGTTGTTCATAACTCTTATCCAAGATATTAAGAATATCATAACTTAAGCCATGTACAGCCCTTTTAAGCTTGTATTTAAAGCTATATAAATCCCAGTTCAATCAGCTCTGCTTATTTCTGAGGCTAGGTAGCAAAATTGACGTTTATGGGTTATTTCAGTCGTAAGGCTTATAATTATTGGACAGTAATAAAATGGTGCAAAAGCAATAAAATTTAACTCTTCTTCATGAATGCTACTCCATAGTGAACTATACAAGTTTCAGCAATAAATATTGATAGTCATACCTGAGGCCTGGGAGTCATAGTGCAGAGAAGACCCCCATAAAACAGAACTAAACATTCAGGGGACATCAACTCCACAAAAAAAAAAAAAATTATTCTGTTTGATTCTTAACTAAATGGTCCTTAAGAATCCTCTTGAAAGTGTCAAAAGAGTGGCATTTCTGTACTGAAGAAGGCAGGGAGTTCCAAACCTGATGACAAGCGATGAGGGGATTGAAATCTGACCGCACAGTGGGAGTAGGAGGAATGCAGATATTATGTGACGAACGAAGGTTATATGGAGCTGAATCAGAAATAAACTGAGGAGTTTTTTTGAAGAGATTTTGGAAGATTGCCATGAAGCTGATGAAAAACAAAAGAAGCACAAGAAAGAATGTAGATAGACTGTAGATTTAGAAGCGGTCTTGGTGAAGAACGGTTGGTGTCCATAACCAGACGCCGTGTTTTATCATACATGACAGAAAGCGACCGCAGTGTAGAAGGAAAAGTAGACATCCATGCTATGGGGCAATAAGAGACATATGACTGGACAAGGCAGAAAAAAAGAAGCTTCAGAATAGATCCAGGAAAGGTGTGTTTGAGTTTTCGAATGACACCCAAACTCCGTGAGACCTTAACCCTAATCATGGCTATATGGTGTCTAAACGAAAGGTTGTCATCAAGCAGGATACCAACAAACCGGACCAACCGATTCTTTGGTCTACACAAGGAGCCTTGTGACACCTGAAGCTGTGTCAGTTGAGGGAAAGCTACACCAATTCGAGAAAAAATAAGAAAATGTGACTTGGTAACATTCAAGGCCAAGTAATTCACCTCAAACCATGAAACTACTCTCTCAAATATTGCCACCAGATTAGACCTGACATCACATTCCGTCCTCCCTAGAGTCCCAAAAGTGCTGTCGTCAGCAAAAGCAACGAGGCAATCTTCATTAGAAGTAGCATTGGGACACGAAGGAACATCCGGATGACACAGATTGCAGCATACCAGAGGACTGGTGTTCTTGACTGCTGAAATCAGATCATTGACATAAATCAGAAATAAAACGGGGCCAAGAACAGATCCCTGGGGGACACCATATTCTACTTCAGAAGGGCTCCGGAAAAGCATATCAATTGAAATAAGTCTACCAGAAAGATATGATTCAAACCAAGAGAAAACATTTGATCTTATACCAATATGCGATAATTTCCAAAGAAGAATCTGATGAGTCAAAGAATCAAAAGCTTTACGAACATCCAAAAATAAAGGTGCCGGGATAAGACCAAAATCTATTGCCGAAAGCATGAAATTCAAGAGAGATGCGCAAGCATGCTCTGTAGAGTGATTCGCTCGGAATCCAAACTGGAAATCATGGAAAAATTTTTTGACATCCAGAAAACTAAGAAGCCTGGATAGCATAGCCTTCTCAAAAATTTTGCTGAAAACATATAGAAGAGAAATTGGCCTATAATTAGCAGGATCACTCCGGGACCCACCTTTATACAGCACTATAACCTTAGCTCACTTGAGTGATTCAGGGAAAATTCCTTTCACGAAAGACAGATTGACAAGCTTAGTCAATGGTGACAGAATAGCAGGAAGAACGGCACGGATAACCCTTGTAGGAATTCTGTCTGGCCCTGAAGACGATGAACCTTTAAGTGCATTTACGATCCGAGCTACCTCAAACTCAGAAACAGGGTTCAAGACCATTGACTTTAAACATGGGGGTCCAAGATGGGCTCTGAAATCGCAACGAGGAGTTGCGTTTTTCCTATATTAGCAAAATAAGACGTAAGATCTAGCTGAACATTTTCTTCTCTTTGGACAATTTTACCGTCAACTATCAGCGTTGTTGGAACTGAAGGCGGAGGGGGAGTAGGTTTAAGTACAGAATTAATAATTTTCCATGTCTTCCCAACATCCTTTCCACACTCAGAAAATTTCCTGTGATAATACTGAGACTTGGCCTTCCGACACAGAGAATTAAATATATTCCTATAGGCCTTGAACCGCTGATGATGAGAAGCAGATGACGAAGCCTTGTATAGTTTCCACAGATAATTTTTCCTTTTCCAGCTTTTATGGAGACCTGGAGTCATCCACGGATTCAGCAGTACTATCCTTTTCGAGGTATGAGGCTTTGGATTCTGGTGGCAAACTTCTAGGATACCTTCTTTTACTGAATCATAAAAGAAATCAAAAGAGCGGTTAAAATCCGATTCAGGATCCAAACTATCCCATGGCTGATCAGTCAAACGAGATTTAAGTAGACTGATCTCACTGACACCAAAACGGAAAAATGGGAGATTAGATGGCGAAACTTTACGCTGCGATCGATTAGCAGTCCTATATCGTGAAATAGCAGGGAAATGATCAGAAATATCACTAATCATCACCGAATTATCTAAGACATCTAGTGACGAAAAAATATTATCAATAAGTGATGCATGCATCTCAGTAACTCGGGTTGGTATACAAACTGAAGGTAGAGTTCCCGCAGAAAGCATCATTGACAAAAAATCTGCAGCCGAAGCAGAATTTTGATCCAGCAGGTTAAGGTTGAAATCCCCCATAAGGATTAGTTCACAAGGATGCTTTTGGACTAAGTCCAAAACCTCTTCTAGAATTTTCATAAGCAAAGGAATAGATCCACTAGGGGATCTGTAAACCAAACCGACAACTAAATTCTTACAACCTGACTTAATCTCAATAAAAAGGGATTCAAAGATTCCTTCCTCATTTCTACTCAAATCACTTCGGAAATTATATACAAGAAGATCGGCAATATACAGGGCAAGGCCACCTTTCGCCATCTGTTTCCAGTTCATCCTCTCCATCCTAAATCTTTGGATATCTAAAAGCATATCCTTTTTTGAATCCAGGAAAGTTTCACATAATCCAATAACATCCGGAGTTCCACCACTGACGATCTGTTTCAGCTCATCAAAAGAGGAACAAAGTCCCTGAATGTTTAGGTGAAGCACAGAGAAAATACCATCTTGTTTAGAAGAGGCAGAACCACTTAATTGCGAAACATATTTACTTTCAATAACCGATTTAGGATCATTATAATTCCTATTTCTACTTCCAACTGTATTATTAATTATACTTTCTATATCTAAAGGATTATTTTGTATCTCAACAAAACGTTCCCCCAAAGAGTTGACATCACCCTGGTCACTAAAAGAATTAATCATTTTACTTACGGTGGATATATGGCAAGACCTCCTTTAGCCATCTTGCAGCGGTTTATACGTTCCTTTTTGTAACCATGGATATCCAATAGCATTTCATTGCCAGAATCCAAAAACGTCTCCCATAAACCCACAACATCAGGCTGTCCATCAGAAACAATTTGTCTTAGATTATCTATTGACGAGGAGAGACCCTGAATTTTAAGCTGAAGTGCTGTCAGAGAATAATTTCCTTTGGTAACCTCCTCTCCCCCCAAATCCGAAACATATTTACTATAACAAATAGGGTTTATATTAATCGGACTTTGATTAGCCTGACCCACATAATTATTTACGATACTAATTACATCGAAAGGATTATTTTCAAGCTAGCAAAGCCGACTCTCATGGCTTAAAATATTTACAAAAGCAGGTTTTACTTGGAGTCCATTAAAGTCATCAGATGAACCAAAAAGAAATCTTTACTTAAATCAATTGCAAAAGAAAAACCTGTCAAAGGATTACAAACAAACAAATAACTAATTGGACAGCAGGTATTATTGGAATGAACCATTAGCACGGAAAGAGAAACAAAAATGAAAAAATAAATAAATAAAGTAAATAATGAACTGTCAATGAAAATCAATGAACTGTGGAAGGCATTTACAAATTAAGAAAAATACTAACAAGTCACATACTAATGCATTCATGCAAATAGTTTATTTTACATATACGAGTTTCACCCGGAACTTTGGCTAGAACTTGTCCATGATCAGACCAAACACTTCTTGGACCAAAGGTGCTGCGAGCCGCGTTTAATAGATCGCAACGCTTTTTAGTTAGGTTTTCAGACACAAATACACCTGACTTAACCAACTTACTTTTTGCTGCAAACACTTTTCGAGCAATATCCAAGTTTGAAAATTTTACCAGGATGGGGGCAATTTTCACATTCTCAGTTTGAGTAGCAGGCAAACGGAATCGATTAGCCTTTAAGAGGTCCATTTTTTTGAAATCTTGCAAGCCCATTATTTGTGTTATCACTTCATTAAGATTATCCATCAATTCCACATTGGGGTTTGGTTTCACACCGTAGAAAATTAGGGTGTCAAGTAAGGTATCCTGCTCAAGTTGGTCAACCCTGTCCTCTATTTTAGAAATTTTATTTTCAAGCAAGTTCACAGCATTATAAAGTCTTTGAAGGGTTGATTCAATTTTTTCAAATTTAGTATTATATTCAAGGGAAATAGAATTATAAACTTCGTTCACAATATCTTCACTGATAATTTCAGAAGCTCGGCGATCTTTCATTGTGTCTGATATGACACGAGAAATGTCATTCATTAGGTTGGACTTAGTGTTCATTAGTTCCTCTTGAGTTTCATTTATTATTTCCTTTAAAGTTGATGCTGCTGCGGAAGTCGGAGTTGACGGCGCTAGGCTGGATTTTACTTTAGTTTTTTTGGGTAGAGACAAGTAGGTTTTACTCTTAGTCTTGAAAATATCAGGGAATAGGCGCTGCTCTTCAAAAGCCTTATTTTCATCTTTATCTGTTCTTGTACAAGCTTCTTTAAAGTGCTCATTCCAGTTGCGGATATGAGCTTCAGCTATATTATGCTCAGAGTGGGTACCGTAGCAAAAGACTAGGTATCTAGCTTGATTTTTCTCGTCTTTGGTGGTTTTAATAACTACTGATGGCCATAAGGGGTATCCCTGAAATGAAGCTAGGACAAGATCGAACTGTTTGTATTTTGCCATTTTACAATCTGCAGTTACGAAGGGGGGGGGGGGGGGCACTTCAGGTAACAAACTTCAACAACTAAATGTTCCAATCTTCCACCCCAAAGTACTCACGCTTGTGATATGTGCTTAGTTCCTTACACAAGTTCAACAAATTTCAGCAAGGACTATATCCGATTCAATTGAAAACTTGTTTAGCTCTTCACTCGTTGAACTCTGACAATGATTTCACCTTTCTTATAAAGTGGCGTTTCTTATAAAGTGGCTTAATTAAGGTTTTCCTAAAATCGTTAGGTACTTCCCCTTTTTCAAAAATCATATTCATAATCTTCAATAACTTATTTCTGACCTCAAAGCTACCATATTTAAGAAACTCATTTATCACCCTATCAGCACCTGGAGCCTTATTATTCTTTAATCCTTTTAGTACTGTTGCTAATTCCTCCTCACAAAACAAATCTTCCTTCACATCCAAAGTATCACGAACTTTTTTATTTTCCTCTATATTTTTTCCTGCAACTCTATCTCGGTTAAGCAAGTTCTCAAAATGTTCCGCCCATCTCTCTTTAGTTTTTTTCCTTATCGCTAATTGCGACCCCATTCCTATCTTTAACTGGGACAAGTCCGGATTGACTACTCCCTCTCAATTTGTTAACGTGCCAGTACAATATTTTACTATTATGCCGTCTAGCTGCATCTTCCAGATCCTCGGCAATTTTATCCATGGCCTCCACTTCACACCTCATTAGTTCATATTTTAATGCTTTCTCCACTTTCTTTGCATTTCTTTTGTTTTCATACGATCTATCACTCAGATAATTCTTCTACAAGTCCTTTCTCCTTTCTATTAAACATAAAGCTTTTTCACTAATATTCTTAGCTGCAGTTCTAGATTTCTTCCCTAATACACCTTCAGCAAATTCACAAATTATTTTCCTAAAATTATTCCAACCATCTTCCACATTATCAAATTTTAAGCTCTCAAGTTTAGTATTCAACTGTTACTGAAAAGTTTCTCTCAAATTCTCATCCTGGAGTCTACCAACATCATAACTTTCCGGGAGGTAGTTACCCTTCCGATATTTCAGTTTTAAATTAACCCTTGACGCTACTAGATGGTGATCTTTACTTTTAATATCAATAACAGCACTCCTATGTACACTAGTATCTTGTATTGATCCTGCCAGTCTTCGGTTTACTATAAAATAATCAATAAGGTTTGTTGTCTTACCATCACGTGAATACCATGTTAACTTATGAGCCATTTTATGACCAAACACCGTATTGGTTATAACTAGATTGTTATACCTACAAAATTACAAAAGTCTGTATCCATTTCTGTTTTCTTTTCCCACACCAAATTTACCTAGGCTGGGATACCATATATCCTTATTTCTACCAACCTGGGCGTTAAAATCTCCCAGTAATAACATCATATTTCTACCTGGGACCTTGTCTATTTGCTCCTATAACTGTAAGTAAAATTCATCTGAGTCCCAAGTATCTCTGTCAGTCGGTTCTACAGGAGCGTATACTACTATTACTGACACCCTGAACTTTCTAGTCATAAAATGAGCAATTAGTATTCTATTATTAATACCTTCCCAGCCTAAACAAGACTTAGCAGCTTCCTTATTCATCATGAGCCCTACTCCCTGTCTATGTACTCCGTCCTTCCTGCCTGAGTAAACAAATTCTATATCACCTAATTTCATGCTTCCTACCCCTGGGATATGAGTTTCTGAAACTCCTAATAAATCCAGTTCGAATCGTCTAAATTCGTCAGTCAAAATGTCGATACGATAGTCATTTTTTAATGTCGTAACATTCCAAGTTCCAATTTTCATGCTCTTTAAATCATTGAAATTATTTTCGCCTCAGGAAAAGCAATGATCCCGGATACCAGTGCAGGACGGGTATCACATATCTTCTCAAGTCTACACCGAAGTGCTTAAGCCGGCTTAGAACCGGACATCAAGAAGTCCCTGGGACCTCCATGAATGGAGGCTTTGTGCAATCCTGGGCCCATCTTGGTCACAACAAAAAATAACTTACTTGAAATTTGCTATATCTGCTAAAATGCAAATGGAGGAAAAGAAGATAATGGAAGAAGGCATGATAATATTACTTTTGGTGCTTTTTAATTATTCAAAACACACTCAAATTCTTGATCCGAATGTAAGACCTGAGAAAACCGGCTTCATAGCCACAAAGACAAGTGATGGGTGACAGAATGCATTGGACTTATTTAATTGGGCTATATATTTGCACATTAGGGGGGGGGGGGTATTTGGACAGCGTGAAGTTAGAAATCAATTCTTGCTTCATAATGTGCATAACAACTGTAACTAAAACATTTTGCAGGCAGATCCGCTATATTTTAGGATTTTAATACCAGTGAATGTACATTGTCAGTTAAATATCCATAGGCTGACATTTATTCCTTAAAATCTTAATAATTTTTTACTTATTAAAGTTTTAATAGTGAAAACATTCAATTTTTTTCAGTTAAGTGCAAATTATGTTCTTTCCTTGGGAATGCATAAGGGTTTTGAGCCCTACTCGTGTTAATTTCAGCTCGTTTTGGGTTGGACTCGGTTATTTATTGTAATTTCTGTTCGTTTTGGGTTTCCTTTATTTCTTGATGCTGATTTGTGGTAGTATTACGCTAGGTAGATTATTTAATTCTATTTTTGCTCATTTTTGGTTTAATCGAACTCTTTAATTTTTTTTGAAAAACTTATTTTGTGGAAAAAGTTTTTTTTAGATTAATTTAGATTAATTGTCACGGATGAATTGGTTTGTTATTCTCTGCTGTCAACGGATGTTGAGAATTCTTCAAAGACGTGTTTCTTCGAAAGCAAGTATTTTTCTCTCTTGTTCCTGGTTCTGGTGTCAGTTTTAGGCTGCGTAGAGCAGCACTGGCATAACATTTCTGTTGAAGAGTCGTAGCTTTGGGACCACCAAACTTTCCGTAATCTAATGAAGGCCCCATTGGCTTGGCCGATTCTTGTGAGCACTTCTTTTGTGGTCGATCCGGTGCTTTCTATTATGCTTCCCAGTATTTGAAATGGATGACTTGCTCTATGTGTTGGTCTCCGCAAGTGATGCTCAGTGTTGAATCTGTGGTAGCCATGCATTTATATAGACACATGCGTTCGTTTTATATAGAAGTAGAAGGGGGGTACCAGCCCCACGAGTCACCCCTGCTGCCACCTATAACTTTTTTTTACATAGTTTATGGATGGTTATGTGTGTAGGTCGATTTATTGATGGTTTTATGGATTTTGTCAGTGAGAATGAAAAAACAGGAAGTTTGTCACATTTATGTCTGTTTTCATGGATGGTTATGTGTGTTGGTCGATTTATGTCTGTTTTTATGGATGGTTATGTGTGTTGATTATTTGATGGTTTTATGGATTTTGTCAGTGAGAATGGAAAAACAGGAACTTTGTCACTTTCATGGACTATAGAGTCATTAGGGAGAACACGTGGTTAATGGGGTCAATGTTATTGTTGTTGTTTTGGGCACGCGATAGAGTCATTAGGGAGAACACGTGGTTAATGGGGTCAATGTTGTTATTGTTGTTTTGGCCACGCGATAGAGTCATAAGGGGGAACACGTGGTTAATGGGGTCAATGTTATTGTTGTTGTTTTGGGCACGCTCTCAGCGAATGCCAAGGTCAATGTTGTTGTTGTTTCCAAGCCAACTTTCTTTTCTGGTCAGTCTAGAGTTGGCAGTCAGAGTGAAAGGATTGAAAAATGAATAAATTTGAGAAAGAGAGAATTAGATCAAATCTAGTGTTTATGGAAAAACATTTGATTTTGGATGATGATTTTCTCGCCATTTGGAATAATCCCCATTGGACTATTGTATGAAACTTTTAAAATGTGACTCAAATGCTTATACTCAATTTATTGATATATTGATCACGACACGTCAGAATGATATCGTGGATATACTTTCATTGCCAATGTAGATGGCTCCTCCTTCGAAAGAGGCAACGTCACAGAGTTACTCCTCTCCCCTTTCCTACACTTTGAATTTATCGAGCGAAGAGGATCAGTTTCGTTTTAGCTGTGAGAGAGTTGACATCGGAAACCAAAATGTTCTATATATGCCCATTGTGCATGTACACTCTTGGCAGTTGGACTCAATGTGAGAATTGTACAATTATTGATGACTATAATGAAAAGTGTAAATTATGTAATCCTTGCAAATTACATAGAGGCTATGCAGTACAAATTAAAGGATGTAATTCATGTCTTGAGGAGGTGTGTGACTCTCACCCTAGCGGGCACCTATGCTCCAATTGTCACAATGATAAATGTGATCAGTGGGAGAATACTTACCCCGCTATGATTGGAAAGAATCCTAAACGTGATTTTAGTTTATTTCTACGAGATTGGTATCGTCATGGATTTAAATTATTCTGGGAAGAGGAATCTGGTCTACGATTCAACTGTTGGGGTAACAAGACAATCTTGTTTCTACGTCATCGCTGTGACGACACTGCCTACTATGACTATAAACCAAGCGATTTTTATTTGGCAGTCACCGAATGTGACTCACCACTTGAAAACACTGTATGTGATATTGGTTCAAATAGACAGATTGAAACTCATGAATTTCATAATATGAATGCAAATAGTATCATTGACTATACAAAGAGATATGACAAGAGTGAAGTTACATTGTACTGCAGAAAATGTGACCCTGACTTTGCAGTCAATCAAGATCAATATACAGTGAATCCAAATGATTTACCAGCATTAGTGGTTCACGACAGTTACCTATACACCGATGAAGAAATCTAAAAGTGAAGATTTAAAGACATTGTTGTATATATACATTTTATTAATAAATAAATTCACAAACATTTTTTAAGCACTTTACTCTTAGGGCACTGAAATCAATATTAAATACACTTGTAAGTATATTTTCCACTAGAAAGTCGTTCAGACGTGGATTGTCACCATAAATGTGGAGAAACTGCTTGTAAGTATACCCACGACATCGGAACACAAAATATAGTAGCGCATGGAAGCCACAGCTTTTAGTCGTTAGATCCTGCACCCTCTTTCGATTTTGAATAATAGTTTTCCTACTGCTCTCAATATAGTTGCTGATGTGTGGCGTGTAGAATGTATAGGGTAGGCCAAGAGGATCAAAAAATTCGATATTCTTCACTGTTTGAAAGATGCACAGCCAATGACCCGTCAGCACAGTCGACGGACTGCTACTAACAATAATCAAGGTATTGTTCGCACTTTGAATTTTTCCAAGATAGTCTGAGGGTAGACAATAGGATTTGTACTGGGACATGTAGGGGTCCATATTAAATACACTGATTATTTGACTGGTGTTCATGGCGCCAAGTCTAGTAGAACACTGCCTTCGGGAGTGATTTCCCAATAGGTTTCATATTGATTTAGTGAGATTAGTGCAATACTCTCAGCCAATGGGTTGGCAAATGTACACTCTAAACGCACAGTCCCCGTACGTACTATACTCATATCCTGTGTACCAGACAAATCCAATACAATGATACCATGTGTTTTAGCAAACATATCTTCGGTTATACCATTTTCAAATAGTTGCGAATCATGATCTAGGGTTTGCATGGTCAACTCATACAATGTTCTATAGGATTTATCAAAAGATAGATTGTAGAGTGGGATACCGTTTACTTTGCACACAAGAGATGAAAGTCCAAACATCTCGAATTTATGTGGGCATTCAGTCCATGATCCTATTGCACTGGCGCTCTTTACAAATGCCAAAGCCAATTTCGAGGGGATTTCGCCATTGATAAAGGATGAATCGGTGAAGGTGCGTGACCCCATGGCAATATGACGTTGATTGGTGATTGTATGAGGAACAAGTAGTTTAATATTATTTCCATTGGCTCTCAGTTTTTCCACGGCCAAAGCAACAGAACTCATAACCTGCTGTTTACGTACATGAAGTATTGCTGAGGTGAGGGAGAGACTTACATCGGGATTGGCGGCAAGTTCTTTTCTCAATATGAAATTAGATGGTGCAAGCGTCAATTTTATATCCACTTTAACATTGGGTGGCAGCCATTGGGGTATATTAAATATTTCATGATATATTTTTCCAACTAGATGTAATTCACTAGTTGAAGCATTTTTAAGCGCATCTGTACTATCAGTATTAGTAATATATTCATATCCATTGGAGGCGCCTCTCAATTCCTTGTATGACTTGGGTGTCATCAGCATGAATTGCATATAGCTTGCATAGTTTGAGAGATTATTGCTTGTGCTAACCAGCGTGCCATTGATGTAGACACTAATTTGACGAAATAAATTATGTAGTATACAATTTTCATAGGATATCCCATCAGCTCGAACTGGCATTGTATTATCGGATTTCCGGACTTTCATTTGTAAATCTATAAATGTCGAAGACATGTCCATAAAGTAGTCTTCATTGGAATAAATTTGAAAGTGGATATTATCGAAGAGGGGTTGTAGCGGATAGAATTGTTCATAGTATCCATGCTTGACACTCACATCAACATTTTCAGCATTGAATAGATTCAATGAGGCGGTGATTGAAGGTTGAGAATCCTTATGTGGTAGGTAGGACATCTTAAGAGAAGAAATCAAGTTTCGATCTAACAATTCTCTTCCTGGGCCTTCTGGTTACACTACGTGTCGGCTTTTTCCTTCTTTTCTTTGACAAGAGAGATGTCTTTCGTTTCCGTCCTGAGTAGAGACTGATGAGTGATGCATTGTTTCTTAACCTTTTTAAACCTTTACCATTCTGTTTTAATTTCTCGCCAAGGGTTCGTGCACTGGACCTAAGATTTTCCGTAGCACTTTTTTTAAAATCCTTGCCAGAGCCCCAATCGTATAGGGTAGAGGATGCAAAATCTGTCGCAGCCGGTAC
>JAQQPU010000078.1:41913-80847 GCA_029168905.1 Artemia sp. Kazakhstan ARC1039 | reverse complement strand
TGCATGGTTTGGGGGGGGGGGTTTGAGGGTAAAGGAATATATTTACGTTTTAGCTGAATATACTGGAGGGTGTCCAAGGAAAATTCGTTTGAAAATAAAAATGCACTTACATTGCTAATTGCGGCTGCCAAGGCCTCAAGCTCATCAATTATGTCAATTGTTCTATCCATTGTGTCACAATACTTTCTGATAATTGAATCACATTGCATGCCCGTTATATACGAAATCTCAAGGTCAAATTGTTATGTAAACAAAGCCCTTTGATTGGCTGAGAAGGAAACACGTGATCTAACTGTTACCATGGAAACTCACAACATTTGGCTTGAACAACAATAACAAATGCTGTTTCCCGGAAACTCATAACATCTGGCTTGAACAACAACAAGAAGGAAGTGACAAAGTTCCTGTTTTTCCATTCTCACTGACAAAATCCATAAAACCATCAAATAATCAACACACATAACCATCCATAAAAACAGACATAAATCGACCAACACACATAACCATCCATGAAAACAGACATAAATGTGACAAACTTCCTGTTTTTTCATTCTCACTGACAAAATCCATAAAACCATCAATAAATCGACCTACACACATAACCATCCATAAACTATGTAAAAAAAAGTTATAGGTGGCAGCAGGGGTGACTCGTGGGGCTGGTACCCCCCCTTCTACTTATAGACACAGTCTTTTTCAGGGAAAAAGAAAATAAAAGTTTAAACTTTCTCGTTTTTTTCTTCAAGGATATGCTATGACATTGTCGGTATGTCCTTTTGATAACCTGTATATTCATGTATTGCTTGAAATTTTCATCTTAATGATCCTAGCCTTACAGGTAGTTGCAATAGAAGTAGTAGTTAAAGCAATAGTTATAGTAATAGTAGAACTAATAAATGTAGCAGTGGTAGTAGTATTAGTATTAGTGTGCACGTATTGCCTTTTGGTCAATGAATCTTCTTCTTTACGCATTCCCTGAGAGTTCCAACTTAATGCACAAATCAATTCTTAAGATTCGCTATTTTGACAATCTATATGTACGTAGTGTCGTTTGTTAGTTCAAATTTGCAATCAATATTCTCTCAAATTTTACCTTCAGAGCCTTTGCCTTAATAATATTAGTATCACAATAGTTGTGGTGGTAGTAGGAGAAGTAGTTGCAGTGTTAGTGTTGTATCAGTAGTAGCAGTGACAGTAGTAGCAGCAGTATTAATATCGGTATTAACATGTATATTGCATTTTGGTCAGTTGAAAATCCCTTTCATAATGTCACGGAAGCTTCACCTTAACACTGTATGTTGTTCCAAAACTATTGCCGATGTTGCTGATACACCCGTATCAGCGATCTGTATGCACATAGTATGTTTTAATTTAGTTCAACTTTCCCCACAACATTTCCTCAGATTTTCATTTCATTATCTTCAGCCTTACTAGTGCTCGCTACAGAAATAGTAATTTTAGTGATAGTATTGGTAGTAGCAGTAGTAGTAGTTATCGGAGCAGTAGAAGCAGTGGTAGTTGTAGTAGCAGTAGCGTGCAAATATTGCCCTTTTGTTCAACTGATCATCCCCCTTATTATTTTCTGAAAGTTACAAATTAATATACTCAGTCATTCCTGAGTTACGCCTTTTTGACAATCTATATACACGTAACATGTTTTAATTTAGTTCAACATTCCCTGAAAGACTCACCTTAATCCCCTTCGTATTTTGGAAAAGTAGAAGCCAAACATACAGACCTTTTCTCAAGAATATATAATATATGTAAACAATGAAAATTTGTTGGAGGATATACTACTTCTACTACCAACAACTCATAGCAGCACTAATCTGCCAAAGGCTTAACACAGCTGCACACAATCCTACTACAACCAAATCTGCTCAAAGCATCACTCTTTAATTTCTATCGAATACTTAAATAATTTCGTATAACCAATTCTAACAGGGACGACCACAGACCATTTTTGTTCGACCACAACTAGATGTCCGATAAGCACGATTTTTTGGCAATCTGTCGTCCTTCATCGGTAAAACGTGACCTAATTATCTTAAACTTTCTTTCATTATAGCCCTATAAAGTGGAATTGGACCAACATTTTCGGTAATGCGTGTTGATTGATGGAGGCAAGGCCGTACCCAGAGGGGCGTTAGGGGGTTTGAACTGCCCCCGAGCTTTTTGTCTGACTCGTAAAAACGTAACAAAAATGGATATAAACAAATTTTGTAACCGTTTTTTGAGGTTTTTGTGTACCCCCCCCCCCCGAATGTTTTTTTTTTTTAGTAAAACCCCCTCCAAAAAAAAATCCTGGGTACGGCCTTGGATGGAGGATCAAGCAAAGGGGCACGTAAGACTTTTCTGACAGTTATTCTGGAAAACATATAGTATACCATCCTCAATCGAAGCACTCACGTTCCAGAGGTTTCTATATTCTAATATTAGGTCGAATATTAGGATTAATAATCTTTTTATTTCACAAATATTTTCAACTGCGAAAAAATCCTGCGTTGGCTATACTACTTTTATATCTTTACTGCACCCACCATCTTTACAAACAATGATACCGAGGTAATTGAAGTTATCCCCTTGATCGGTTTTTTGTTATCTATCATTACCCCTTCATTGTCATCTATTTGTAGTCTAAGTGACTTGACCTTCTTAATATTAATTTCCAAGCCTATTTTCGCACCCTGAACTCTCAAAACCTCCAAAAGTTCATTATTTTTGCTAATATTTTTATTGTGGATGCTCTAATCATCTGCGTAATCCAAGTTTAGGAGAGTTTTAGCTTCAAAATACTGCGTAAGCTCTTTGGCAAAAGTCTCACAGCTTCAGAATGCCTAATTCCATAGCGTTAATTTAAAGAAAATTCTTACTGGTGGATCGGATATAATGGGCTATTTTTGTCTTGTAAATTTCCAGAAATCTGGTATAGATTTCTGGTATATTTGAATTTTAATAATGGTTTCTACTGGAAGAACGGGCTTCAAAGCAGCGCAAAGACGAGTTAATATAAAAATTCCTTTTCCAAGTGTACCTTTTTACAGAATTTATGTGTTTGACCACAGTATCTTGAGAACCAAACAAAACAGAGCGAAAAAGAGTCTCCCATTGGATTTAGCATGTTCATTTGAAAGGATATGAATGAATGAATGATTTTATGTAGTGTTTAAACTCGTACAGAGTATTTCACTATCTAGTCTACAAAAAAATAAGCATAAAATATCAAAAACTGAAAAACACAAGCAAAATACTAAACACCACAAGGAAACAAGGAAAAAAGGAAAAACAATAAGTTGACAAAATTTATTAGTACTTAATTGTAAGTAAATGAAGGGGAAAAGTAAGAAGAAGAAAAAAAATAATTTATACAATATCTAGTCTCTTTGTTCGGTTCAAGTTTTAAAGAATATTATTTTTATATGTCAGTTTGATAAGGTAAATTTTCTTCTTGAAAACGACGTTTATGAGGGAAAATGTTGAACTTGAGCTTCCATTCAAATGAACAAATACATTATAAGAAGTTAACTACCAAACTAATAATAAAAATTTTCATTAATAAAACAAATAGATTATAAATATGAGACAAAAAACGTGAAACTATGTTTCTGATCACTATAAAGAAAATTCAGCCATTATTAAACATGTAACTTATTTTTAAATTTGGGGGTCTAAGGGGTAAAAACAAAATAAAGTACACATAAGGATAAAAAGCAAAACGACAATAAACAATCAAATAACAAACTAAAAGTCACACAAAGATTCACTTTTGGGTTTCAACACGATGTTGAAAAAGACAACATCAGGCTAATTAAAAAAAAAAAAAAAAAAACTAGGAACAGGATTTGGGGAAAGACACGGGCTCTAAAGCCACTTGCATTGTGGCCTTGAAAGAAGCAAAATAAGTTAAGGGAGTGAAAAATATGTCTCACTTAATGACTCAGACTATTCCCACATGGGGAGATAATTGGACGATCTCCATTGAGAACCACTAACTTCTTGGAGAAAAGATATTACTTTTATTTCCTTTTATGCTGTGTAATATAAATTGTTCATTATGGGCAAACAGAACCAAATTTTAAAGTATCGTTATGTCGTTTATAAGGAGCCACTGTTGCTTAAGGGGACTCGATACCATAAAGAATCAGCCTTTCTCGTCCATTATAAACATTTTTAGTTTGTGTAGCCAAACTATTTAGAATTTATTGAGCAGTCTTGCCATAACATGTAGAGCTTCGATAAACGATCCGAATAAACGGCAGAAATCTAAAAGCCGACATCTACTCTCCCTGAAATCTTAGAAAAACCATGGAACTTCTCTTGTTTTGTGCCGGAGACAGACATATTTAATTTAAGAGAAACCTATATCATTAGGAAGGGTATTTTAAACGTTCTAGTATACCTGCTAGGAAAATCCCAAAAATCACCTCCAAAGAAAAGTCGTTTGATAAATTTGACAGCTCTTCGAATTTTCTTTGGTGCAACCCCCTTTGATTGAAAACTTTGCCGACACTCAATAGGTTTCAATGATAAGTAGTCCCCTGGGAGAATTCGCTAATGGACCCTTTGCCTTTGAGACAGTCAGCTGACGTTGAGCCTCACAAAATGATGTTTAGGGTATCGCATCTTCTTAATCTGAAACTCTTTTTGAATCACCTAAGTGAATACTTTGAATAAAACATGAACCAAATGTATTAACAGCTGTCTTCTGTTTTTACAGACGAAAACAGCTCTAGCAGCGGCTCAACTGAGTTGTGTGATGATGACGATGTGCCTAGACTAAGTGACTTAGACTCTCCCGGTAGAAGTCCCGCAAAATCTCCTTCGCTGCAGTATACTTCAAGACGAGTGGATGTCGTTATGAAAGAAAACCTCGAGATTTTGAATCGACTGCGAAGAAGTAACTCAAGTGACTCAGATGCGAAATACTTCAGTCCCTTTCCCATCGATAGGAACCAGCAAAGACTCAATCATATTCGGAGTAGCATGGAGAGAAAATAATCCTTGGAATACAACTGTTTTATTTAAAGTGCTATTAAATTATTAAAATAATCCAATTTAATACAGCAACCGTGGTTTTAATGGAAACAGTATTTTTTGAATGTCAGAGTTTTGTCCCGAAAAAAATGGACTTAGGCCTAAGCGTAAGGAAACTTCTTACCTCAAACGTGGCAAAATCTTTCACCCACTAAAATTCTTTTTCTAAAGTACTAGTCAATCTTTAGGGTGAAGAGTGTGGGTCAGGGGAGGAGCAGCCCTCTCATGCATAAAGTAATTTTTGTTTGTCTTCAATTGCAATATTGCTGTTTACTTTCATTTGAAAAAAAAACTTGCTTTTTCGTATTCAATTACTTAGATAAACTTGGATACCTGTTCCTTTTTTAGGCGAGATTTTCTTTACTCTCTGCTTGTCATCTAGCCAAATGTTGCTCAGCAACTTATTCTGGGACGGTTCACGTAATTGAGTCTTCAAGATGACGTCTTCAGATGCTTGAATATATCGTATAAGGCAGCTCTAGCTACCTTTTTAATAAAATGTTTAAATATTTCAAATATTTTGCCGCGGTGTGACATAGCTTCTTAGTCAGCTGTTCTTGAAACCTTCATACGACCTTAAATTTCATTCTATAATATCCAAGAACCATTAAATTTCTTACTTTGTTTCGATATTTTGGATAAAGGGACCCTGGTCCGTGTAAAACATTCAGCTTCTCGATCTCTTTTGAAACAGTGGGTGATGTAGCCTTGGTCTCTTAATACCACTTAGATACTTAGCAAACAGGTTTAGTTGATCAGGGGATATTCAAAGCTTAAACAGGAATTTTATTTGGAATATAGTGGGCTACACATCGATGCACTGTGTAAACCAGATACGTGTGACAGATGTGGCACGATCAATTTCTTGGTCTTGTTTTATCTATACAGAAATAATCTGGGAAGATTCAAGTCTCATGCTCCATATGTAGATGCGATAATTTTACCAAAGTGATTATAAACACATATAGCAATAAATAAAAGGACTAGTTTACCCATCTTCTTTTTTTCTTTTCATTGTCATTAGAGAACATCATGAGGTTCATGGAATTACCCAAAGACTGCAAAGAGGCAGGTACACAGGGAGGAGGCTCGAGCCTAGCAACGCTCCAAAAATATTCCGATTTTGCTAAGTTCTCAGATGGATTCCTATTGTTTTTATTTTACTTGCCTGACACCTCCCCCCTCCAAAAGTATCTCATCCTAGTGAGACCGAAATTGTTATGGTGAACTATTGTCCCATCCGGCATACGCTCAGTGGCTGTGTATTCAGTGAGTAGATGGACCTATCTTGACTACCCTTCCACAGAGCTTTTAAAATTAAAAGATAGATGAACGCTAATGTAGTTAAAGAGAGTTTCAATTACCCTGCGTCACGCTGGTGTGTCAAGGATTTTCTGCATGAGTATGAGTTGCATATTGCTCAAGTCAAAACCTAAAGATTATTCGCATCAACTGACAAGCTCACACACCAAGGTCGTGAGACAATAAGGAACTGAATATGACAGTGAACAGAACATGAAATGGTGGGGTATTTGAGTGGACACATCTAACTGGTTAGGCATACATTTTTTGTTACCGTAAATTAATTTCCATCGCTCCAAACCATTAGCAGGTCCAGGATTACGGGTAAGAGGGTGAGTTCAATTGCAATGAACTTTTTTTTTTGAAAAAAAAATAGGAGTGGGGGGGGGGGGGGAGATTTACAGCTTAAAAATGTGCATTTGCGGCATTGTTGTTTCCTTTATGACCTATTTGTTGTTGCTGTTATTGTTAGTTTCTACTACCATTTTTTCAACAGATTCGTGTGAATGTGAATTGAAATTGCACGAGAGTAAACTTCACTCATGCCAAAGTTCGTTCCAGACACCACAATAATTGGCAAATGTTAAAAGGTAGGGGATTTTTATGCATTGACTATACTCATAAAGGATAGAACTATTTGAATACACGTTAAATGCATCAACAGACCACAGATATGCGTTGCATGTCTCATCAGTGTTTTAAAAAACATACGAAAAACGAATGCTTTTGCAACAAACGTACTAATGTAGCCCTATGGTTGAAACTAAATTCTATCTAACATTTGATATGTCTTGTCAGGCACATCGGCTAAGGAACTATCAATCAAATCGTTTGCTGACAGCATAGCTATAATTTTAGCAACAGTAAAGGACAATTCGATTGCTTTACAAGCTCTAACGGTTAGTATGAAAGCAGTAGAAAACCGATTAACAGAAGTGGAAAAATCTGTGACGGATCCAAACAAGGAAATAGCTATATTAAAGCCACGAGATTCTGTCGTAGAAGATGAAGCGTCAAATCTGAAGTTAAAAATTTCAGTTTTGGCTAGTGAAAATGTGGAGTTAACAACTGACTTGTCTGCAGTTAAGCTAAGCACATGTATACGCACATGCATTTTCACATGTATAACTCTCCATCAGAGGAGCTACCGAAGCTCGTTCCTGATAGAGCCAAGCCCTTGTGATCAACTCGCCAAGGTACAGCTCGTCAGGTCTACCTTTGAGCAGGGTACTCCCCGCCAAGAATATCTGAGAACGAGTTTCGCCCGACGATCGGTCGCCACATGGAATAGCTGGAATCAGCAAAAGAAGTGTAAGGAAAGGTCGTCATAGACGGGTTAGAACATGAACATAATTGCGATTATTCAGTTTTGGAATATGCAAAGAAGAAAAAATATATCAAGATTGAGATGCATAATACAGACTCGACTGGCATTGCTGAAAAACGCTAAACATGCGACGTCATGAAAACGCTCCCGTGTAAATGTATGCGTCTGAGCAGATTCCGGAAGATTTTTTAAGAAACATAGTGATAAGTAGTAAAGATGTGCCGATACCAGAATAGCCTATGCATTGTGAAAATATGGATGAGGAAAGTACAGTATGAGAAAGAATGAATTATTTTGTGAAAAATGAAGTTGGTTGTTTTGTTTTTATTATTATTTTGGTTATTTTGGGACCACCAGCAAGGTATCTTTTCCCCATTGATACTTTTCCTCCTAATAGCCTAATCGAGGGTTAAATAGCACTTTTAGGTATATTTCTGAATTGGGTGAAAATATGAGTGAGATAAATATTATTAGATTGACTGAGACTTGGCTTTGACTTAATGATCGTAATGATTCGCTACTTGATATTAACGGTTATACGTTTTTTAAGAAAAATAGAATGATACATCAACATGGTGGGCTTGCAGCATATGTGAAGTCAAGCATTAATTCTAAGGTAAGAGATGATTTGTCAGTTTTTTTGGTGAAATGGTATTTGAAAGTATGATTTTGCTGGTTTAAATGAATAAGGAGACATTTTAGTAGTAAATGTATATAGAACTCCTTCAAGTTCGTTACAACAATTTATGAATTATATGGAGTCCCGACTGATGCAACTACCATCTTCAGCCCATTGTTTTGTGATGGGTGATTTTAATATTGACATGAAGAATAGGGAGAATGTGGTTCGTAATAATTTCTGTAATCTTATGTTTAGTTTAAATCTTTACCCAGCTATTGATGTGTGCACTCGTATTATGAGACCTCTGAAACTTAGATTGATAATATTTTTCCGAATGTTAAATATGATAGCCCATTTGTAATCCCAAACGATGTATCTGATCATTGTTCAATTTTGGTGTGTATAGATATTGATAACGAAATCCATAATGTTTCAGAGGATAAAAATAGGCAATTCCTATCTTGATAAAACAAGTGTTAATGAAGTGAAAAAAGGACTTGAGGAGTGCGATTGGAGTTAAGAGCAAGAAAGTCATGGATATATGGGCGTCCATAAGTGGGGCAGGGGGGCACCCCCCTCTGGCTGAATGATGCTGCCTTATTTTAATATTTTTGTTCTGAGATTTCTATTATATAGCATTAAAAGTACCAATTAGACGAGGTTTGCCCCCTGGAATTCAGCTTATGGGCGCCCATGCATCGATATCCCGCAGTCTCTTGGCTAGCATTAAGAGGAGGCATGTATTGTATAAGATTAGTAAAACTACTGACTGAGAACTAGACCGAAATATTTATAAGAATTATAATAATGGGTAAGAATTATAATAATGGGTTTAGCAAATTGTTAAGAAAAGCAAAACAGGATTATTGCTCGAAAATGCTGGAGTCAAGTAGTGGTAGCTCTTTGAAGACTTGGAAAGTAATTCGGTCGATAATTGGAGGAACTGATAAGGTTCGATGTGGAAGTGAATAATACCAGGCAGGTTTTAATGAAAAATTGGCTGATCATTTTTCTAGGGCTTGTAATGAGACTAGACAGTCAGTAAGTATATATGGAAATGAAGGGGCGTTTCATCAGTGTATTGGGCCAGCTAGTGAAATAAGCATGTGACTGCAGAAGACGAACGAAAATGGTCAGGTGACCAAGCCGATTTTAGCAATTATAGACCGATTTCAGTACTTTCGATTATAGCTAGAATAATGGGAAAGATTCTCTGCATAATGATTGTAACATTTCTAGAAAAAGTTTTTTCTTTAAGAACAAATTAGTTTTCAGAAAGAAACATTCTACAGAGCATGCAATTCAATTTCTAACAACGTTGGTCAATGATAGCCATGATAAACATCTTAGAATTATAACCGTATTTTTAGACATTTGATTCTGTTGACCATGAAATTCTATTGTGTAAATTAGATAATGCCGCCATAAGAGGAAGAGCTCTGAATCTGTTTAGGTCTTATCTAAGTGATAGGATATATGGATGATGGAAATCAGCGTACACAAGAATATGATGTTGAGTCTGGAGTCCCACTGTAATCTCCCCTTGGGCCAACATTATTTGCTGTTTATATTAATGATGTTTGTGGAGTTTTATCTTATACTGTTGGTTCGGTAAATAGTGGAGACTTGGATGTGATCCCTGCGAAAGCATTAGTTTCATTTGCTGATGACACTAATCTGACGGTGTGTGCGAGAACTGAAGAAGAGTAGGTCCATGCAGTTGAGTATGATACAAGTTTGATTGAGAAGTGGACTAGGTTGAATAAGTTGAATATTAACTTTAAGAAGTCTAATTTTTAGTTGTTTGCCCGTACAAAAATGTATTACCCTTGGGTATATAGGTTGAGATATGGAAATTCAATTATTAATAGAGTACATTCGACTAGGTAATTAGGCATTATTTTGAATAAGACGCTTAGTTTTTCTGATCATATAAATTGTATAGCATCTAAAATTTCCCGTTATGTTGGAATTATTAGGAAGTTAAAGCACATTTGTCCTTAGACTTTTGTATTTTTCACTTGTCCATCGTTACCTTTTATATTGTTGTTCAGCATGGTCTTTAACTTTTCAATCACATCTGAAAAACCTTAAGAGCCTTGCAGAATTCTGCCATTAGGATTTTGGCAACTTATGGACAGAGATTCAGTGAAGAATGTGTATTTAAAACTGTATATTCTTCTTCTTGCAGGTATATTCTTTTTTATCAATCGATGTTAATGTTTGATATTATTAATAACCTTGGCCCAGATTTTTTAAGGGTATGTTTATATCTGGTGTGGATCTTCACAATTATAATACGAGAAACACAGATGTATTTCTTCGGTCACAGTGTGAGACCACCCGGTCACAGTCTTCTGTTCGGCACGTATTGCCAAAATCTTGGAGTCATTTACCGGTAGTGATCATACGTCAGCATGACCATTACTGGTAAATCCGGGGAAATTTGAGAGATTTGTGTAATTATAATTATGATTTTGTTTTATTTTTTTATTTTTTGTTTTATTAGGGCCATATATAATATAAGAATTAGTGTTGATGCTGTGTTGTTAACCCATCGTCGGGGGATATTGTTTTTGTTTATTTATATAGAAATATGTGTTGGAAGTTAGAGTTGGCCTAACGAGCCGAAAGGTTCCTTGGCACTTATTTTTGTAAATTTGTTTGTAAATAAAATGATGCTCCTGAAAAAAAAAAAATATCTGGTAGGACGTCCAAAACAAACACAGAATGGTCATAGTACCCCTACCGCTGAAGGCGTCAAACATGTGTGCATTTTTATATTTAAATTGATGGACTTGTTGGTCTTACTACTTCGAAGTTTCTGCTTTGCCATCTACCAAAAAATACTTAAAGATTTTTTCTTAATAATTCCTTCTGTACCAAACATGAAGCCTATATCCTTTCCTCTGTCCCCTTGCAGACTGTCTAATAAGACTGAGAATGCGATTACAACTCAGCCTTAAATGCCATTTAATTTAGCCAACAAATACATTGATAACAGATAACCGCAAATTGTGCTATTCTCTAATCCTTACATTTTCAAAAAAAGTTCAATCTAGACTGTGACGGATTTCAGTTCAAACAGGTAAAACACGTCAGTTGAGCTTAAAAACAAAGAACAAACTAAATGTACCTGTTTTGGGGAAATCAATCAGCATCAGCCTTTTTTCCTTTTTATTAGTAAATATTATGCTTCAAATAGACTTGTCTTTTGAAGAAGTGTCAGTGAACGTTCTTTCTAATGGTAGTAGCTTTCTAGTGCTTCCATCTAGCTCATACAACCATTAAAAAAAGTTGACAGCAAGCTGCATTTGCGGAACACAGACTTATTTACTATTTTTATTGTTCACTACTTGATCAGTATCTTCCCATAGCAATTTATACCATAATCATCCTGTAATCTTACAAAAAAGAACACAATTTAGTTTTGCCATGTTTTTAATTTTAATTTTCACGCAATAAATACTAAACTTCACAAAACCGGCTGCAAATGCCAGATCTATAAACCCATAACCAAGCATCTTACGCATAGATATAACTATAAAAATACGCAACTTTTCACTTTCGAAAACACATGACAGGAAAACTATCACAGAACTATGGAACTACACGCAAAAAACTGACTAATTTTATCTAGTTCAAATAATTGCTAATGACTAAAATAAGAATGTATTCTATTATGACACTTCAACTTCACTTGTACACTCTCCGACGCTCATTCTGTAAACAGCCATTTCACTTATTCCATGGTAATGTACAAAAGCCGCACAAATCACCAACACATGGAAAATCTGGTGACTATGAAACTGAAACAGAAATTTTTGTTTTAAAAACCAATTGTGGTTAACATGGATGTAAATATACACAGTTCGAACTTCTAGGGGGGATCAAAAGGTTCTCAAACGGTCATCCCAATTCGCGCAAAAAGAACAAAGTCTAAAGCATTTGCTGTATATACCATGAATTGGTACTCAAACAATCTTAACGGGGGATTCTGTCCCCTTCTGGATGTATGTGGCACTGGAAGATTGGCCACATCAGAGAGAAGGAAGGTTGGAGGTTAAACTTCAGAAGCTCCAAAAAATTATATTTAAGAACTAAATTTCGCTTTATTAACCAATTTTCAAAAATAAATAAGAGCTGTTCTAAGACGACGACAAATTTGTTCACCGCATAATTTCCCCTTTAATAAAATTTACCCGTTAGCAATACATAGTAATAACCTGCCGTCCAAATCAGAAAATATTTTTTTTAAGGTTAAATTCAATACCTAGGCCTAGCACCATTCGATACCAATCATTAAATCCGGTGAAAAAATAAAAACAGGATTCTTAGCTAATAAAAATACTCAAAACAGTAGTACTAACAGTGAATATAATATTACTATCTTAAATCTACAGGAAATATTTAACAAAATAAGAGGACATACACGCAAACATTAAAGTACTAGTAACATTGAAAATACACAGATTTTTCTAATGTAAACTAACTAAGAATTTCTATTGGAAAAGGATTGTCCACTATTCACGGGGCAAAGAAATTTTTGGTCTCTTTTTCAAGTTGGTGATTCCATTCCGTACAGTTTGATATACAAATTTTTTAGACTGGTGGTGTGTACTTTTATTAGGTTCCAGCCCTACGGATGGAGGTTTTGGAAAAGAAAAATCTGAAAGTTTTATAAAGGTTAGAAGATAGAGTTAGATCCCAGAGTCCCAAACAAAGGGCCAGCTAGGAAAACATATCTAAACTTCTTTAGACTTTTAAAGATATAACTAAAAATTATTTTGTTTATGTTGCATCAAAAGTGAATGACTGGTTACCGAAAAAATTTTACTCTGACAAGGATAGAATTCACGTGAAGGTAAGTTCTATACATAAAATATATGTTGTTTTCGAATAATCACACTGGAACTGCAGCAGGACAAAAAGTCAGGTTTATTTTACAATTGTTCTCCGGTTTTCTTTTTCGCCAGAAATATTTTACCAACATTCATTTAAAGCGTGGCTTTTCTTGAATTGTTGTTATCTAAAAAAGGAATAAAAGAATGATAAAGAAATAAGTATTAAAAGTAGGATAAAGATAAATTTTTAAAGAGATTTGAGAAGTTTTAAAAGTAGGATAAAGATAAAGTTTAAAGAGAATTGAGCAGCCAAAGGGGAAAGGTAAGATGAGTAATAAAGGTAAAGGAAATGAAGTGAAGGGATAATGAGACATTCTACCTATTAGTATTTTTTTTTTTGTAAAGGTAGAGTTTTTCATTTCTTTCTCTTTTTTTTATATTGTTATTTTGGGGGACGGGAGTAAAAGTAAATTATATATCGGGGGAAATAGAGGGTGATGAAAAAGGATTTGAAAAGTGTAATTTAAGGTCACGATGGAAGGGGTGCCCTAAGGGGGAAGGGCAGCCTGAGATATCGGATGAACCTAAAAGGTATATGAAATTTGAAATGTAGTATACCTCTATTTTTATAACCTGATAAATTTTGGAATGCTCAATTTTATATAAATTTAATATATGGATTTTTTTGAAGAAGTATTTTTTTTACGAAAAGAGTAGGTGACATTAAATAAATTATGAGATATTGTTTAAGAAAATTTGAAAGTCACCGAGAGGAGAGGAGGTGGGAATTTAAAAAAAAAAAAAAAAGCGTGGCTTTTCTTGGGTAAACAACAATGGATTTAACAGCAAATTGATTTTCATGGCTAATTAAAATATAAAATATAAATTCTTTTCCTTTCTTGAAACTCTTTTCTCTCCTGTCTTTAGGAGAGGAGGCTTTCTAAAAGGGATTTCTGGTAACCAGTTTAGAGTTGACAAAAAAAAAAAAACAAAAAAAAACACACACAAAAAAAAAAAAACAATACACGTGGACAAATAAAGGTACTGTTCAACTTTGTATCCTAGCTCGGGTACACAGGATATCAGCTGAAAGCACAGTCTCTCCCAGAGGACCTTTGATATTAGTTATACGGAGTTAAAAGTAAGAAATTCCAAGTGTCGGTTAAAACTGCGTATCTATTTGCAGTTTTAAAATATTGCCTAAAATTAAGTATTCCCTTTTACCTGAATTCAGATTCACAAAAAGCTGTAATTCTAATCCATTTTAAACTACTTTAATTTACCATGTCTGAAATACTCATGAATAAGGTTCAAAATCAAATCGATTTAGACACACAAATACCATAATTCTCAAATCCATTTTTCTTCTGTTTGAGGTTTATGTTAGGCTTCGTAAAACCACGTTAACGCGAATATCTGTCAAGCTTGACTTTTCGACAGCTTTTGAACGTTTCGCTAGAGACATTTTAATTCAATTAAAAATATATGTATATTTAGGTTACACACAAATCATAACTTGAACATTACCAATATTAATATAAAACTTAAATATAAAAAGACAATGATTGCCAGATTACAAATTGACATAAAATATCTTCTCAATAATTATCCTAAAGCATATTTTAAGGATTCTAATATTCTTTTTCATTCATACAAAAATAGTGATTTTAACTGATTTTCGCTAAAAAGCAATAATGTTGTCAAGCAAAGAAATATCAATTCATAAGATTTGATGAATTTTACCATTATAACAAATAGGATTAGGAGTAACATTCAACAATTTCTACCAGTCAACTTCACAATTTCTACTAGTCACGTTGGAGTTCAGTAATAGAGTTGCGCTCTTAAAGAGGCCCTACACGGTCAATCATTTTGATCCAAACTTTCCATCAATCAATTGACGTGTGCTTCAATTAATCTTCAATAGACCCTTCAATCTCGACCAAAGCAAATCTAACACACTACATTTGATCAAAATGATTGAGTCATTCAAACTTTTTATCAATCACCGTCAACGCTCGACTCAAGCGTCAAATAGGTTCCTAGACAATTAATCATGCTTGAGTCAGTCAACTGACGGAAGCTTTTGATCAAGATGACTGACCGTCTAGGGCCTCCTTTATAACGACGTGGACACAGGCTCAAAATCGAGATCCAATCACAAGCTAATCCTTGCAAAAATCCTACTTCGTCTTGCATCTCGGAGAAAGAACAAACAAAAAGTCCAAATTGACATTGGTAAGCTACAAGATAAGGAAATTCGGCAAACTAAACATGGAGCTAACCCAAACTTGAATGAAGAGGAAAACCGTAACCCTGAGCAAAGATGATGGACTGAGAGACCCATTGAAGAGATCACAGGCCGAACAAAAGTGAAACGACAGCATTGGATTACCACAGAACCCTGTCAATAGTCGAAGAGCGAAGAAAAAAGATGAGCGGCCCTAAGGATCTCAAGACAGAGTTTGAGCAGACATGTCAAGCGCTCTGCTCGTCTTTGACAGCCACGAAATGTGGGACGAGACTACTTTGGCATTAGAAAAAGCAGCACACGCTCATGACACCCACAAAACCCAACCAGATTCTCAAGGAGTCGACTGGTAAGAAAGCTGCTGTGTCTGAAGTTGTCAGAGACAGATAAGAAACAGTCTTTAGCTGTCAAAAGGAGCGTTTGACCAGATGAAAAGATCACTTCCAAACACTACTTAACCCATCCCCATCATCAACTCCTGGTGTATTCCCTTTAGTGTTCAAAAAGAACCTTATAATGTCGAGCTGGCCGCCCCAGCAAAAGCAGAAACACTCAAAGCGATTTAGGCCTTGAAGAACATCAAAGCTCCAGGCGAAGATGGTCTCCCCCCGGAAATATACAGACAGTGCCCCGATATCACTGCGGAACAGCTTCATGGTATCCTTGAAGAAGTGTAGAGGACCAACACTTTCCCAAAGGATTGGAAGCCATCAGTTATTCTCCCTTTTCACGAGGAAGCTGATAAAAGATAGTGCAAAAATTAACGGGGAATAAGTCTAATTGACATTGCGGTAATTTTTTGGGGATTATTCTCCTTAACCGCTTAAGGGGGCAAGGGAGAGAAGAACCCGTGAAAACCAAGCCGGTTTCCGTCCTGGTAGCACTGAGCTGACAATATTTTTGCACTCCACCTGATTATCCAGCAGTTTGAAAGATATTATTTGCCCTGATTCTGATATTTCTGGACTTCGTTTCCGCTTTCGACTCGACCACTCGCCAAAAACTTTGGAAAATTCTAGAAAATGACGGAATGCCACTAAAATTGATCGAACTGCTTAAAGCATACTACAAGGGGTCAGTGAGCCGAGTTCGAGTTTACGGAGAAAAGATATAAGAAATCCCGGTTGAGTTTGGAGTAAAACAAGGCTGCGTCCTGTCTCCGACTCTGTTTAACTACTGTATTGATTGGGTTCTTGAAAATACACTATCTTCTCATCCAGGAGTTCAGATTGAACAGAATCTTTCACTTGGAAAACCTTGAATGCGCTGATGATGTCGGAATTCTCTCGAACCCAGAGAAAGTTCCAACTATGCTCGATGATATGGTTACTTAGGCAGATCACATTGGCTTGAAATTCAGTACAGGGAAGACAAAATTGATGGTAATAAATCACATTGACCCTCTTTCGCTAACTTTAAATCAGGTACAGTTGGATCAGGTTCTTAGCTTCGGATATCTTGGCTCCCAGTTTTGTATTGATAGATCTTCAGATGCCAATATTCATTAGCGATTGCAGAAAGCCCAGACGGTCTTTGCTTCCCTCAGAAAACCATTGTGGTACCGGTGTGAAATTAGTGTACGAGCTAAAGTTCGAGTCTACCTGGTTTTGGTTTGAACAATCCTTCTTTATGGATGCGAAACTTTATCAGTGACGCGACTACATGAAAATCCACTGAAGGTGTTTGAGCATACCAGTCCGCGTAGCATTCTCAGGATAATCCTGAGTTATCGCATATCAAACGTGGATATACGACGAATGTGTGGTATCAAGAGATGCATTGCCATCACTATCAAGGAGCGTCGACTGAAATGGTTGGGCTATGTCTAACGGAGGCCAACAGAGTATTTGCCACGCCGAATCCTTCTAGCTGAGCTCTTCAGCTCATAGAAGAGACGCAAGGAGGATAGCGGAAAAACTGTTGGAACTTAGTTAAATCAAATCTTGAACCTATTCGGGGGTTCAAAAAGTTCGGTCACAGATGGACAGCCCAATGGCTCCCACTTGCAAAGCAGTTGGCAGCAGACCACCTACGTTGTCCAGATAGGTCTCAAAGATCCTTGATGCTGAGCAAGGTGAAAACGCCTGATTCCCTCCAAAAGTACAAGCAAGCAGTGCTAGTAACCTTCCCCAGAAAAAGAATACATAAAATAAAAAATAAAAAAAAGACTTACCCAAATATCACACTTGCCAGGGTAAAACCTTTCGGGTATCCTCAGGGCATATAAAACAGCTCCACCGATGTATAATACACCCATTAATATAATCCAGCCCAGGGATGCCTGATAAATAGAATTTAACCATCCCATGCTCACAGCACTATGAATAGCAGGTATGACACCTGTTGCACCAAAGCAAATAAACACCGCTAGAAAAAAAAATAATTAACTTCCAGTTACTTCTTAGTGTATTTATTAGTTCCGATTCCAAATATAATGTGGACAACAAAGCCAGTCATATAAGGGTGGATACTGTAATGGAGGAAGACCTGAATGCTTACTCACAGATATTGGCAAGATATCTCAACAACAGCTTCAATTAGGAACTCTACTTATATAATACCCTGTGCTGCACACATGTACAATTTGATAAATTCTTTTGACAGCGCATACATGTCGATGGACAGGGGCGCAGCCCCAGCATTTTTAATGAGGGGAAGGGGGGCAAGAGGGGTCTACATCCAGAGAGTCAAGGGGCATGGGTTATATAATAATTTTTCTCCAAATTATCGGGAGGGGACACCTGCCCCTCCCCACCCCAAAGAAACCACTGTCGATGGATATCCTGTGAAACTTAAGGACGTAACTGTCTGGAAACTGTATTGCCTTTGAAACGAAATAATCTAAATTAGTATTGGGAATGAGACTTCTTAGCCAAATAGCTCAGGTATCGTTTAATATTTAAAGCATAATATTGCCTTTTGTGTGTACGTTCACGTCCTGTGGTGGCACAATGGGTTTGTTATCAGCTTGGTAATAGGGGACCCAGAGTTTGAAGTGAAGCAACTGTAGCAACACACTGCAGGGCCGACGCACGGACCTTAGTATTCAGAAAGCGTCGTTAATTCGATACAATGCACGTTCACCGAGAGTTTTTTATTCTGAATAATGTAGCATACTCCTTAAAATTCACAATCTGAAATTTAAGTGTCCAGAAAAGGATGCGTAGTCCTTCAGTATGGATGAATAGAACATTGATAAGAGCAAGGAATGTTAGGCATACTCTTTTTTTTTAATGGATTTTCCCGCTAGGAAAAAGAATAAAAAACATAAAAGGTAAAGTAAGCGTGTCAATTTAAAACGAAATAATTCATTAGAAACATATCTTCAATAATTTTATTAAATTCTATAAGCCGAACCTTTTATTAATACTACCTTTTAGTATTATCTTGTAACAATTAGTGATAGTTGCACAATATTAAAACTAAAAAGCAAGCACGCGATTGAACCGAGGACACTTAGTAGGAAAAAACGCCTGGAAAAAAACCCACTATTTTAATTACAAAAATTTATAGATAAGATGTAGATTTACCAGGTTCTTAGGAAGGTATTAGTAATACGTTACATTATGTGTAAGGTTATTAGAAATGAGTATCCATTCCAGTAAACTGCGCAAGTCGAACGTGAAAAGTATTATGACACCACTGTTAACCGAAATAAGCAACAGCAAAGTGAAAAAAATTTATCCTCATTTTATCTTCATTCCTCATCACTATATCCTCATTTTGAATGTATATATTCAGTATGGACCTTTCTCTCACCGTATTAAACTTGTGGCTCATTAGCAGTGCTTTGAAAATATTTACCAAATCAAAGTCACATGGCAGAACTTATTTCTCGATTGCTTGTATTTCAACCTTAATGGTGAACTGTTCAACTGGAGGAATATTCACATTTATAAATTCTGTTTTGGACCGTTTTTCAGTATATTGTCTTTTTGTCTGAAGCAAAAAATTACTTGTCACTATCTGACGAAAATATTCTTCTTTAACAGCCAAATTCTAGATTTTCAAGCCTGGACATTTCTGTTGGTGGTTTGATTCCTTTCACATTATTTGATAAAAGTGGATATGATAAAAGCGTCTCCTAAAATTTCATCAAATGTTCATCGTCCATTTTTTTGCCGTTTCGGGAAACTAAACCTCATTTTATGAGGTTCTGGAACTAAAGCTAGAATTTTAGCTAGAATATGATATACTAGGATATCAAAAGAGCTAAGAAAAAGTTAGGATATGCTACATTATTCAGAATAAAAAGCTCTCGATGAACGTGCATTGTATCGAATTAACGACGCTTTTGAATACTAAGGTCCGTGCGTCGGCCCTGCCGTGTGTTGCGAGAGAGAGAGAGAAGAGAGGGATAGAGAGATAGAGATAGAGATAGAGAGAGAGAGAGAGAGAGAGAGAGAGAGAGAGAGAGAGAGAGAGAGAGAGAGAGAGAGAGAGAGAGAGAGAGAGAGAGAGAGAGAGAGAGAGAGAGAGAGAGAGAGAGAGAGAGCACTTACATGCTCTTATGCTTCTATATTTTGGCTGTGAAAACTGATCAAACAAGGACACAATCATCGATGCAACACCAAGCGTAATCACCAGTGACAAATAGATGACATATGCCAAATATTCACAGTAGAAACCATAATAAAGCCACGGCACGAATGATCCAACGATAAGAAGCGTAATGCCAACATAGTCTAACCTAAAAGAAAAAGCAAACATCATAGTAGATAAGTGACCTACAAAATAAAATTCAGTTATGGACTGGAAACAACTGATTAGCAAGATTCTACAAGCAATAAGCCTATATCAAAGAAGTATATTCAATAGGTTTGTTTAAAGGAAGTTAATAATCATATATACCATAATCAAATTATGATGAGATTGCTCATAGATTTTACTTTTTTCATATTAGATGATTATTGTAAGACCGCTTTTATGCTATCGTCTTTGTTCCCTTTTTATCTGCTAAGAGACAGATTATCAAGAATATTTTATTATCAAGAGCTTATAAATTATTTTTGTCTCATAAATCGAACATGACAAGTATTTTCAGTATACATAACAAGTATATTAAACAACTGGCAATTGAACCTGAAAAGGCTAATTTGATGTCCTAAAATTGCTTATGTTTTTACAGAAAATTACCGGACAATGGTGAATTACCGTTACCTGACAGACAATCCAAAATGAAGTTCCAACGATTTGGGCCGCAGAGTGATTCTCCGAAACTTAGAAATACTTTATATGAAACTCTATTAAGTGATTATTTATCAATTAACTTGACAGTACGCGTATTAAGGCCTGAATCTGGGCAATCGTTCCATTTAAAAGAAAAAATAATGTACTACTGATTAATGCCTCACTTGTTCATATTTAGATTTTTTTAGGGAATTGATGAGTCAATTAACCTGTAAAATTCCAAAACTGCGCTCTTACATTTAAACATCAAAATTGAAACCGTAAAAAATTGCCTTTTACGTTCCGACTTTTGACAGCCGAGTTTCAAAAGCTTGAACACACTGTTTAATCGCAGTTAGAGACTTTCTTTAATCCTTAGAATTCCTTTTCAACAACAAATGGTTTATAAATTAGTACATATATACACACACACGTGCATTTAAAAGCAAGTGGCCATGTACAAATAAAGGCTCAAGAAAAACAGCAAGAACGTTCAGCAAATTGAAGTCAATGTCTTTCGCCCTACCACGCCATTCCCTATAAATCATCCTAAGGCATGATTCAATGATTCATCCTAAGGCATCCTAAGGCAATTAGGTCTCTCGATATCCCCTCGATATTAGCAGCAATATATCCCCTCAAAAAAATTTATACCTCAAATTTACGAATCTTTGGCATTTATTAAAAAAAAAGAGGGACATAGTACGCCACCAAAAAAAAACTCTTTAGTGTTCAACTAAATTTGGAACATGATGCGATTGCAGCCATAAATATGCTTGCAAACATATGTACACATAGATCTGACCTTTAGAGGGGGGAAGGTGAAAATGAGAAAAAAAAAATGCATTTTTAGACCAACATTTTCATGGGAGCAGGTGTGCCCATTAAACCAAACTCGGAGGGTGACGCTTCACGCGTTTGACTACCAGTGATTTCGGCAAGGTTTTGTCGCTGCTGACAGTAATACCTATATTTTTCTTCAACAAGAACCCAGTTTTGATCTCCAAAGTTTTTCTTATTGAATCAGTCCTCTTTTACGTTACTTTGATGCAATCTTAAACATTGCAAATTAAGGGCAAACAGTTTCAACTTTCTGACCAGTTTGAGCAGTAAACAGTAAATGAAAATCCAGTGTTGCCACCCTGACCTTGAAGAATTTACTAAATCTGAGAGTATAAATTTAATTTGCATCTGTTTTTACTAAATACTCCAAAAAAAATTTTCCACCGTCATTAATTTTTACTATACGAGGATAGTCAATAGGATTTTCACATTCTTTTTTCCTTTTTTCTCTGTCAATTTCAATTTTCTTTTGTTTTCATTTAGATAAACCTAATGCTGTCACTTGTCAATCGATTTTTTTTTTTAAGACTACAGAAGTCGCGGCATAGGCTGACAACATCAATTCGTTGGAGTCACGGGAAGCGGAATATTGCATTTCCCTAAAAAGCGTGGAGATACTTCTGATTGGTTGAGCGTAGGAACGGGCTTGCACAGTATAGAAGCAAACTCCACCTTGAAGGGCGTTTTTTATGACTCCTTCATAAGTCTGTTGCTAGACTATTTTCGCTCGATTGGGGTCGGTCACGACCGTCGGAGAAGGAGACACAACAACGTGCTTAGAGTTTTCATCAGTCGGTAAACTACGGTTCGTTTTGTTCAAATCACTTCTTGCAGACCTGACCGAGTCGGACAACAGTTATTCGTTTGCGCCTGCAAGAAGTGAATTTAAAAGGGCAACAGTTGTCTCACCCTTCTCACAGTATCTTGTTGGGAGAAAAGATTCTACCGGAAACAGATTGCGAGCAACACCCCGCCAAGTAAACCTTGTCTGTACTTGACGGCTTTTCCTTGCATCTCCTTACGGGATGCTGTCCTGGTATCGATGAGGCACTCAAGAACCTCGAATGCATCGATCCTTCTGCTTTGTACAGCTCCGTAAATTACACAGTTATTTACTATCTGAGTAGACTGTAGTTTATTGCTATTAGTATTTTTTGGGGCCTGACAAACAAAAACTGTCGTCAAGACAAAACTTGTTTCCATCTTGGGATTCTTGACATTAACTGCGGTGGTATGGACCAAGTCACTACTCCGCCATTTTCATTTTTTCTGCGCAACATTTGTTTCGTGTGCATCATCGCAGCAACAGTTTCTGTCTCTAGCCAATTCCGAAGCTTTGTATTCATGTTTGACAAAACTGAGAACTGCCGTTCCGACTCAGCAGATGAATGAGGGAGATAGTGTGGTAAAGCTTTCCAATTTAGTTAATTATTAATTTAGTAAAAATATATAAGACACAAATATGAAGTTTTGAAATACCACTTTTTATTAAGATAAGGAACATATCCTGCTAAGTTCTGTTTAACGGGAAATTGAGAAATTACCACTTCCTAGCGATTACGTGGGAAGGTGTGGTTGATAAACATGTATAAAAGATACATTTTATCGGAAGAGGGAATCTTATACTAACTTTATGCCGGACTGACCTCTGGTCCGTTGTTTTTAGAAATACCTTGGAATTTTGTCTTATCATTGTAAGTGTCTAAGAATCTATTTATATATTATTGTTGTTTTTGAGACTTGTGGTCTACTTGGGACAGCCAGTCCCAGTAGACAGAATATATCCGATTATATTATATGTTAAATGAATAAAAGTATTGTATTTTAGACAACCTCTCTACGATCTACTTTTAGCCTCTCGAACATACCCAGTCGGTACGCCTCATTAGTTCGGTCATAGCCGAAGGCACGCTACCAAAGTTTAATTACCTTAGGGCCAGAGTTTATCTCCCCTATAAAGGGAGAATAAAGGCATCTACGACTACAACCCCCAAATACCATAGAATAACACTTCACAACAACTGGTGGTCGCTAGAAAAACTGGGTCGAGAAAGCTAGATAAAAATAGTAGATTGAAATAAAATGGCTTTACCAGAGGAAAAAATGACTTCCCTATCAACAGTACTTGAAATTGCAAAAATTATACCAGAATACGCGGGAAATTCAGATGTAGATGAGTTTATCGAAAAATTAAAAATTTTCGACGAACTAACTGAATCGTTTGAGAATAAGGTCAAAGAGCAATGCGTTGCAGCCAGATTAAAGGGAAGCGCCCTTAAACATTTTGAGGCAATTAAGGAAAAAGAGCCCAAGGACATCAGTACTCTAATTGAATCTTTTAAAACAAGATTCATAGAGACAAGCATCTCCGAGAGGCTAAGAACAGAGGTAGTCACATTCGATACCTCAACTAGTATCAGGGAATATGCAGACAAAATTTGTAGATCCGTGTGTTTACAATTAGAAAAAGGCGGAAATGACGAGACAATAAAGAAAGTACAACTACATACTTTTACCCAAGGGTTACCAAAAAAGTTATTAAGACTAATATTATCGCGAAAACCTGAAAATTTAGAGCAGGCTATAATACTAGTTGAAATAGAGGTAAAAATTGACAAGGCTATGAAAAAGTTTGACCAAATGTCAATAAATAACACAGGAGCCCAAGAAAATATAAAATATGAAAGAGGACAGAAAAGGGTGAACTTTGAAGAGCCGAATCGTGAACCAAAAAGGCACGACGGAGGCCGAGGGTCGCCGTCTAGGGAGATAGCTGACAAATTCCACGACCTTGAAAGATTAGCAGCTAATAACTATAGAAAATATGGGCACCCTCCCCCACCAAAGACAGATAGTTGGGGAACCAACAAGGACAGATCAAAAATATTTAGAAATAACAAGGAAATAAACAAACAAATTAAGAGAAAATTTTTTTGCTATTATTGTAACAAACCAAACCACTATGCAGCAGATTGCTGGCATAGAATACGCAAAGAAGGTCAGACGTACAAGACAAGACACCAATTCAGAACGCAAGGGGACAGAAATTTAGGAAGACAGGGAACAAATAATACTTGGCAAACACCTAATAATGTTCCTGAATTTAGGCCTAGAAGGCAAACGGTTAACTATACCCAGGGTCAAAGTAGCAGCACTGAAGAAAACTGGGGTAATCCCAGAAATTTTTGGCCAAACGGTGGGCATTTAAACGGTGAAACCAGCCTGTAAGGGTCGACAGAGCTGTTTCCTTACACAGACCCCTATATAGTTTAGAATGTTGTGATACAAATGCAAATAATAATAATCTACCGATTCTGCATTGTTTTAAAATTGAGTGTTTTCAAAATTTACCATGTTTACTAGATACAGGCGCATCTAAATCATTAATTCGAGAGGAAGTTTTTAATAGGTTTCCTCCTAGTGTCAAAAATCGAGTAAGCAGATGCCAAAATACCCTAACATCAGTGACAGGGCACAAGCTGACAATTTTGGGAGAATATCCACTAAAATTTAGTGCAGGGGATAAAGAAATAACAGTAACAGTAATAATATGCAAGCAGCTACCATTTTCTTGTATTCTAGGAGTAGATGCCATCAGAAAATATGGTATTGTATGGGAACCCATATCCAATACAATCCCAATAAACCAGGCAAATGAAAATAATAGGCAAATTTGCATAACAACAAATAACGAAAGTGAAGATTCGAATTATAACCTAAAAATAAGCGGAAACATCACAATAGAAGGGGGAACGACAGCTCAAGTTCTAGCTACATTAAATGAAAAAGAAGGAAAGGTTAAAACAATGGATGCCGTGATAGGGGGACACACCATAAAAGAATACCCAATGATTTTCGTGGAAAATCAAGTTATAAAAATTGAAAATGGTATAACATACTTAAAACTATCAAATCTAAGTAATAATAAGATAAAACTGAACCAGGTAGAACTTGGATCAGTAGAAAAGATTTCAAATTCGGAAATAAAATCTCTAAACAGTCCAGAATTAAGCGCAAACTTCATTAGCCACGAACATTTATCCTCATTAAAACCGCAACCACAAGAAGAGTATGGAATGGCGAAAACGGATTTTTTGCAACAATTTGATTTAAAACATTTACCGGAAAACATAAAAACTAGGGTGGAAAATATTCTTTGGTATTTTAAATGGACTTTTGCAAGACACAAAGCGTGATCACTTAATCACGCACAAGATATCAACAGAGGGACCTCCAATCAAAAAGTCACCGTATAAAACACCTTATCATTTAAAGCCATGGCTAGAAAGCCAAATAAAAGAAATAGGAGATCAGGGAATAATTAAAGAAAGTATTAGCGATTGGTGTTTTCCATTAGTAATAGTCAGGAAAAAAGATAACACCTGGAGATTATGTATAGATTTTAGGGCACTAAATGCCGTCACGGTAAAAGACGTGATGAAGTTACCAAGAATTGATACGGTTTTAGATTCTTTAGGGGGTTCAAAATATTACACTAGTTTTGATTTAATAGCAGGATATTGGCAAATCGTTTTAGATGCAGAAACTAAGCATAAGGCTACAGTAATCTTAGACGATGGGAGAACGTTCACATTTGAACGTATGCCGTTTGGCTTATCATTTAGTCTAGATTGTTTTAGTCGCCTAATGAATTTGGTGTTAAAAGATAACGAACCAGGAAGGAAAAAAGATACCTTGGCTTATTTAGATGATGTAATTCTGTTAAATGAAAACTTGGAAGACCACTTGGTCGGACTTAGAAAAATGCTGGAAAAGTTTGAAAAAGAAGGTTTAAAATTAAAACCAGAAAAGTTAAAAATAGTAGTACCAAAATTAGTATTTCTCGGATCCCTGATAAACCAAGGTACTATTTCACCAAATCCAGAAAAATTTACAGTCATAGAAAATTTACAGCCTCCTAAAGATAAAAAAAGCTGCAGATCAGTTTGTGGGTTGTTAAGCTATTTCAGACGACATATTAAAAATTATGCCCCAATAGCACAACCTTTGACGAACCTTTTGAAGAAATCAGGTAAATTCGAATGTCCAACGGAAGCAAAACAAGCACTAAATGAAATAAAAAGGCAATTATTACTGGCACCAATACTAAAACTACCAGATTTGTCACAAGACTTCTGTTTACAAACAGATGCTTCGGGGTACGGTATAGGGGCCATATTATTAAACATAAATTATGAAGGAGTAGAATCAATAGTTCAATACGCCAGTAGATCACTGTCGGAAGCAGAAAAAAAATACTCGACAGTTGAAAGGGAGTGTTTGGCAGTTGTAGTTTTCACAGAATATTTTCGACAATTTTTACTTGGAAAAAAATTTATTTTACGCGTCGACCAAAAATCATTAGTTTGGCTACATACGATGCAAAATACTTCAGTCCGGCTGACACGGTGGATACTACGTCTGCAAGCATATTCATATACCCCAATATATATAAAGGGCCGTACAAATATTTTACCAGTCTATTTGTCACGAAATCCAGATAAGGAAGAAAATGTGATAGCAACCATCCAGAACGAACTGGAAGGGATAGAAATACTGTCTAATGAAAATATTTCGAAGCATCAAAATAAAGATGATTTTTGTTTAGCAATGAAATCCATTTTATCAAAAGGAACGGAACTGCCAGAGAACTTTAACCATTTTTTTAAGGGACTTAGATAATTTTGATCTGGACGAAAGTAAAAATCTTCTAGTAAGATACCATAGACCATCGCAAGAATATAGAAAAAATGACTTAAAAATTATTCCAGTAATTCCAAAATCTCTGGAAGGAGAAGTTTTACAGATGGCACATGCAACGATTGGCTGTCACATGGGAGAAGCAAAAACTATGGGGAGACTGAAGGGAAATTTTTATTTTCCAAAAATGTACTCAAAAGTAAAAGCTTTTATACAAAGCTGCCAAGAGTGCGCCAAACAAAAGTCGCCACCAAAGACCCCTAGAGCTGAATTAGGTCAATACCCCACCCCTTCAGGGGTAGGAGAAATAATGTCAATAGACATTTGGGGATCCGGGGGAAGTTTACTAGTTTCCAGGAAAGGAAACAGGTGCGTACTAACCATGGTTGACCATTTTAATTCATATTTATACGCTTTGCCAACTAAAGACGAAAAGACAAAAACCATTGCGAAAGTTTTGGTCAATCGCCTATTTCTGGAACACGGGATTTTCCCTAGAGTTTTACTTAGCGACAATGGGCCACGTTTTAGAGCCAAATTATTAGACGAAATTACAGAATATCTGGGGGTTAGACGATGGTTTACCTCGTCTTACATGGCCGCAGCTAATGGGAAGGTTGAACGTAAGCATTGGGAATTAGCTTACATGCTGGGAATACATGCAAGAGAGGAAAATGAAAATTGGGATGAACATTTACCATTTGTAGTCTTTGCAATAAATACAGCTTTTTCACGTACCTTACAAGAAACACCACTTTTTTTGCAACATATAAGAGATCCCAGAATACGCGAGCTAACAGAATGTGACACTGAAAATTCTTCTACAGAAACCGATATAGATAAACCTGGGCCATCGTCAAGAAAACCTTCTTTGAGAGAAAAATTATGGAGAACAGTAAAGAAACCAAAGGGGCAGCAAGAAGTTCCTTTGTCAGCAGCACAAGTCGCTAAAACACTTGTGAAAAAGGCGAAACATCAAGAGAAACAAAGATTAAAGATATTTGACGAGGCAACAAAACAGCACTCGGACTCAGAGCCTTGTAAACCACACTATAGAGACCACGGAAAAACTTGTCAATATTATAAAGAAGAAAAGCAAAAATTTGGGGTTCAAAACTCGGACCAGGAAACGGAGAAAGGCAGAACAAGCGCAGCCCCCAGCAGATTAATATTTTAATAAAACAATAATAACAAAAAAAATATTAAATAAAAATCAAACGAGTAAAAAGCCTGTAAAGAAATATCTATATTTTCTTTTTAATCGGTACATAAATAACATCAAGTTTTCCTTCAAATATATATCGCCAGTAAAAAATTATGACCGTCACGTTCTAACGCTAAATTATTAGCTCCGATCTGGTGATATCATAGGTTCCTGCAAAAATTTTGTTTCCGATACGAGATAAGACTTCGCGAGCGGTATAATGTCAAGACTTGTCAAAACAAATTAGGCTTCGCTTAAAAAAAAGGAAATAAGTAAGGCCACGTAACTTTTAAATGGGTGTAGTGAACAAATTAAATTATACATATTTAGAATCAGCATTCAAAGGCGTTTTTTTTTATATGTATATTGGAAAAACATATTTTGGGGGATAATCACAAAAAAACGAAGGAGGTTAGTCTACTGAAATAGGGTCATTGGAAGCTAGCAAATTTGGAGTTGAGCTCAACCACTGCTGGCCTCTCGTTGTTAAGTAAATGCGAAGCATCTACTAACTTTGACTCTCTGAGGTGACACTTTCAGTCGAATTTGAAAAAAACATTTGGAAGAAATTTAAAAATAATTATAATGGGAAAGACAGCGAGAGTTTACATGAATCGCGACATGTACAAGCTAGCTGTAATCTTGTTATAAATAGTAGAAGATATAATAAATTAAACACTTACCAATAAGGACAATATATATATATATATACAAGAAGCCGTAGATAAAATGGGTCACAATTTAAAAAAGTTAACACCGTGTAAAACAAAGTTTTCTCGGGTATGATTAATTTCACATATTAAACAAATTCACAACAAACCATTAACAGAAATAACAGGGCGACGACATTGCAGGTGAAAAACACTAATGACAGGACAATTGGCATTTAAAAACGAAACTGCTAAACGTCTTGTTATTGGGGGGATCCACCAAGCTAACCAAATATAGATCAGAAAAAAAAATCAAACTTTGGAGGAGGTTTGAGCTGAGTGCTCGGCAGATTTGCTGAACCATGAGAAATGGCAGGGTCCAGCAAGTCTGCCAATGCACTAAACCCATACCCTTGTAGAAAAGAATAATAGTCAAAATATCACAAAAGGGACAAATTACACTCAATGACTGTATAAAACTAAGCGCAAATTAAAGTGAGGATAAAATTCCAGACACGAATAATATAAAAAAAAATTATAGGGAAACCACAAAAGATAACCCCTATCTCTAAGCAACTTTTGGCACGACATAGGCACTAATTTTTGGTAAAAATACCACAGACAGAAATATGTGTCTACGATGAAAACCACACAATTTTGTGGGAATCAAGGATATCGTAAAAACGTACATTTTTATGAATAAATAAGAACTAGATATTTCGGAGCAAAACTTAATTAAAAGTGTTCAAAAAAAAATTAGCTGAAAAACTACAGTACTTTTCTAACACCAAAAACTTTCGAAAGAAAAAAAATTAAATAATTTAAAAAAAATACAAGTGGCAAAAATAAGACACTCCCCACCTCTTAGAAATATGGAGATAATGAATTTGATCATAAAGGGCAATCTGCATAAAAACTTGTTAAGGTTATTGAAAAAGAACATGGAATATATAAATATAGGCTTTAAAAAAAGACATATTTTACTGAAAAAGCGGGAAAAGACTTGAACAAAAACCTTAGACTCCATTGAAATAACAAAAAAAGAGAGAGGAAAAGGTTCAAATTGAAAATATAGCCAAGCGAAATTAAAAGGAAAAGAAACTGAATGGAATCAGTTAAACTCTGTTATACGCACTTATTGAACTTGCCGAACGAACTAGTATGAAAATTGTAGTAAATAAGTACAAATAAGTAGCATTAATACTACGGAGCCACCGTTACATTGGTTAACGCAGGCCGAGATTAATAGAAATATTGGAGAAATGCTCCAAGTAGTCAAGAAAAGAAATTTGGCTCTCTTATGTGGAAGTCATTTTCAGAAAAATGACTAGCATGACATAGAAAATTGAAAGTAAGGCACATAATAGCCTTAAGAACTTGAAGTTGAAACCTAAGACAAGACCACTAAAAGTGGGGAAGTTAAAGTGAAAACAGTCATTGTCACTTGTATGTCAAAACAGAATTACTGTGTGCCATGAAGGCCAAGTATTTTCTGCAGAAGGGCCACTTTTTCTGAAAAAAAGAATAGCCCAAGAAAAAATTGTAGCCACAAATTATTAAATAAATAATTATTTTGTGTGCAGGTTCATAATAGTATTTTTAGCTGTAGCCCATGACAAGAGGACCTGGAAACGTTATAAGGAGCTACCAGAAGGCAGTCCTGGTAAGCGAACCTTCAGAGTACAGGCAAAGTCATTTGATAATGGCCTTACAGGTATAAGGTGAACAGAAATTTTTTTTTAGCTTATCAGATATAAGCTGTAAATAAAAGCCTTAAACCAAAAAGACATTAAAGCTGAAAAAAAGAGAGATTACAGACAAAAACGTTATAAAACTGTCTAAAGTACCTAGAAATTCTAAAAGAATTGAAAAGCTTAAAAGTCTGAATAGACAAACAGGCTTATAAGATAATGACAGTTAATGACACAAGTGGGTTCGAAATAGAAACAAAGTTTTAAAACAAAATGTATTTAGTCGTATATGAGAAAAGTTATATAGTTGTAACAAATGTAATTGAGAAAATATCTACTGTTATAAATACTAGTCTATACCGTGTTTTGTTTTTAAAAATGCTTTAAGTTTTAACCAATAGTATAATAACATATCTGGTTTTGCGACTTAAATACTTGTGTAAGTTATTACACAATGCTTATTTGTATATACGCTGTTTTAATTTACTTTAAATTTTAACTAGTGATGTAATGTTATATGTAAATGTTTGACCTCGAGTCAAAGTATTAATATTTTTTTTATTGTAAAATAATCTGTTTAGTATTAAGTTTGAAAGAATAATCCAGCAAAGAACATAATGTTTCGATTTAAGCGGGATATTATTTTTGGAGTAATTGAAAAAAGTGGAGAAAGTAATTAAAAGTAATTAACTTTCGAATGCATTGATATATACGAAAATTGAGCGTTTCATTCTACTATATATGTAAAAATATATGCTTTATATGTATACTAATGTGGATATTTATTTTAGATACAGCATTAGCTATTTTTTTTTGGAAATCAAATTTTTCGTAGCATCTTTTCGGATCCATTTTTCCTTCAATCATATTTTGACACATTTTTGGGAAGTAACAAATTTTGAAGACACTTCAAATATATCCTGATACTATCATCTCATACTCGATCAACTGATATTTTGGAAACTATAGAAGTAATACAGACTTTACTACAAGTTCGCCAGAAAGTGAGATAAAATCAGAACTTAATTTAGGCCTAGAAAATGTGCTACATAGCCCAATGGCTTATGTTATTGAAATATGTGAAAATGCTTTGTGCTGGAAAAATATGTGAAAATTTAAAAATCAAAATGTTATGTGTAATTTACCCAAGGCATTTCTAAAACGAAAAATATACGGTATATCAACCACATCACACAGATAAATTAAATTATTAAGGGGAATTAAATTTAAACTCAAATAATTCATAAACTTGTCTAATATAAATTGAAATCTAATTTTAGCAAAACCATTAATATTATGTTTAAGCCACTTGGGGTCAAGTTAAAACAGAAGATGCATATGAAGAAGGATAAAAGAGTAATTTTCAGTCCTAGAGACAGAGAAAAAGAGAAACAAGGATGAATTTCAAATTGAAATCCTTCGACAAAAAAGAACATGGTCTATATTGGACCAGAAACATAACCCTAAGGAAAACCCATTGAGGGCAGATGCACATAATGACCCAAAGATGGCAGAATGAAAAAAAAAACTGTAAACGAAATTAAGTTGTTTTAAAAGCAAAATATTGAGAATTGGGACAATTCTTCTTTAAATTGGGAGTATTGTGGTAAAGCTTTCTAATTTAGTTAATTATTAATTTAGTAAAAATATATAAGACGCAAATATGAAGTTTTGAAATACCACTTTTTATTAAGATAAAGAACATATCCTGCTAAGTTCTGTTTAACGGGAAATTGAGAAATTACCACTTCCTAGCGATTACGTGGGAAGGTGTGGTTCATAAAAATGTATAAAAGATACATTTTATCGGAAGGGGGAATCTTATACTAACTTTATGCCGGACTGACCTCTGGTCCGTTGTTTTTAGAAATACCTTGGAATTTTGTCTTATCATTGTAAGTGTCTAAGAATCTATTTATATATTATTGTTGTTTTTGAGACTTGTGGTCTACTTGGGACAGCCAGTCCCAGTAGACAGAATATATCCGATTATATTATATGTTAAATGAATAAAAGTATTGTATTTTAGACAACCTCTCTACGATCTACTTTTAGCCTCTCGAACATACCCAGTCGGTGCGCCTCATTAGTTCGGTCATTACCTAAGGCACGCTACCAAACTTTAATTACCTTAGGGCCAGAGTTTATCTCCCCTATAAAGGGAGAATAAAGGCATCGACGACTACAACCCCCAAATACCATAGAATAACACTTCACAACAATAGCACAGCTGCAACATAAATTCGCAAAGATCCTCAAACATCGTTCCCCCTTACCATCTTTCACCAACCGCAAATCATTCCAGAAAATATCAGGTTCAAAAATGTCACTAAGTCAATTTTTCACAAAGTCTGTCCAAGACTCTAATTCTGATCATTGCACATCAAGAATGTTTCTTTTTCCCTCTATTTTCCTATCAGCATTCCGCAACCAATTTGGAAGTCGAACCATGAATGGTACTAGTGTTCTGACTGAACCGTTCAAAGCAACGGCAGGATCGATGCCTTCGCGGTTCTTGAGTGTTTCATCTTCGCTGTCGAACCTCTTGGCGATCTGTCAGCAGAGCTTTACATAATATGACCAGCAGTTTTTTTTGGAATTTTGCAAGCTTCAGCAGAAAACAACTGTAACAAATAACACCCAGCGTTTGGCCCGAGGTTCAATTCACTCTGAGGAAGAACTACACTCTGGAGTGTCTGATCCTCCAATGAGTTTCGAAACTTCCTCATATGCAGTCCTTCCTATCACACTGGACTTCACAAAGCACTTCATTAGCGAGGTAAATGTAGTTTTGATGCTATTCAGAATACCGTGAACGCGAATTGCTCTGCTCTGCTCTGAAACTCCAGATTGAGCAAATTGATCTTCATCAGCGTGAAAGACAGAAAATATAGATATGCTTTGCAGAAGGAATCGTTCATGAAAAGGTAAATCAGCCTTGCCTTCTCCCGACTAGCCCAATCAGTCCCAGAGTTAATAGATTGATCACCCAGGAACAGAACCAATGCACTCCACTGTTATAAAATCCTGTAAACCACTGCATCAAGAGACAGCCATCGTGTTGCACTGATGAAAAGCAGCCTGTGCACTGATGGAAAGCAGCCCGGTAGCCCCTTATTTGTACTTTACTGAAAAAAATTCAAATGAATTCACTGAAAAATGTGTATTGTCAGTTTAAATACATATGCTGATAGATAGATAGATAGATAGATATTTATGCTGATATGCTGATATTTATTCCTTAAAATCTCAATTAATTTTTGATTTCCTAAAGTTAAAAAATGAAAACATTTAAAAGAATTTTTTCAGTACAGTACAAACTATATTCTGGCTTTTAGAAAGCATAGGGGTCTATGCTTTTAGAAAGCATAGATCCCTACTCATATTAATTTCTGCTCGTTTTGAGTTGACTCTGTTATTTATTTTAATTTCTGTTGGTTTTTGGTTTCATTTATTTATTGATACTGATTTGTGGTAGTTGTATACTTGGTAGATTATTTGATTCTATTTTTGCTCATATTTGGTTTAATGGAGTTCTTTACTTTTTTTGAAAAAATTATTTAGTGGAAAGTTTTTTAATTAATTTCTGTTCGTTTTATATTGGCAGTCTTTTTCAGGAAAAAGACAGAGCCTCTTCAAAAGTCAAACAATCATCCCTTCCATAAAACCCTTAAATATCCCCTGGGCACAACTTACAACCCTTGCACCTAATATTTGGGGTTTGTTTCAACCCCAAAAGCCTTGTTATATGATATTTAGACTATTTTGAATAGAATGGCTATCTCAAAATTTCTATTAGATACATTTCCCCCCCCCCCCCCCCCCCCCCCCCCCCCCCCCCCCCCCCCCCCCCCCTGGATGCCATCCGATCACTTTGAATCTTAAAAAGAGCACTAGAGCGCATGGACGCCCATAAGCTGAATTCCAGGGGGAAACCTCGTCTAATTGACACTTTTAATGCTATATAATAGAAATCTCAGAACAAAAATATAAAAATAAGGCAGCATCATTCAGCCAGGGGAGGGGGGGGGGGGCAGGAGCCCCCGCCCCGCCTCCCCTTTAGGGCACCCATGCTAGAGCGTCTGATTACCAATCCAATGAACTCCCTCCGAAGTTTATATGACCATGCTTTCTATAAAAACCTTATATGCCCACAGGGCATAACTTACAACCCTTGCCCTGAGGGTTGAGGGGTTTTGTTATCCTCAAATACATAATTTCCATAATCACTTTCGACTAATAAAAAAGGCACTAGTACTCCCAATTTCCAATCGAATGAGCCCTTTTTGAAGCTTCTACAACAAAACTTTCTATAAGAACCTTATATGTCCCAAGTACATAACTTACGACCATTGTCCTGAGGTCTATGGGGGGAGGGTTGACATCCTCAAAGATATAATCTCTAGACCTTTCGACTACCTTGAACAAAATGGCGATATCAAAATGTTGTTTGTAAATGTTTGGGAAATGATGGGCGTGGGGGGGGGGGGGGGTGATTCTTCCCGATTACTTTCGACTATTAAAAAGGGCAATAGTCCTCTCAGTTTCCAATCGAATGAGCCCTTTTCGAAATTTTTACGACAGCATTTTCTATAAAAACCTTAAATACCCCAAGGGCATAACTTACAACCTTATCTCTGCGGGCTGTGGGGGGATTGTCAAAATCAAAGACGTAATTTCCAGACCCTTCAACTACGTTCAACAAAATGGCTATATCAAAATGTTTATCGGAAGTATTTGGGGAAATAATGGGCGTGGGGGGGGGGGGGGCATTCGCCCTCCGATCGCTTTTGACAAAATTTTCAAAATTTTGATCGAACGTGTTCGAGGAAATGGTGGGCGTGAGAGGAGGATTAGTTGCCTTCTAATTACTTTCGACTATTAAAAAGGGCACAAGCCCTTTCAATTTCCAATCGAATGAGCCCTTCTACGACAACGCTATCTATAAAAACCTTATAAGTCCCCAAGGCATAACTTACAACCCTTGCCCTGAGGGTTGTGGGAGGGGGGGTTATCATCCTCAAAGGCCTAATTTCCAGACCTTCAAACTACGTTGAACAAAATGGTTATCTCAAATTTTGATTGGATGTATTTGGGGAAATGATGGGTGAGAGGGGAGTTATTTGCCCTGCAATTACTTTCTACTATCAAAAAGTGGACTAGCCCTTTCAATTTCCAATCGACTGAGCCCTTTTTGGAAGTTTCCACGACAACCCTTTCTATAAAAACTTATAAGCCCCCAGGGCATAACTTACAACCCTATCCCTTAGCGCTGTGGGGGGGGGGGGAGGTTGTCATCCTCAAAGACCTCATTTCCAGAACTTTCAACTGTGGTGAACAAAATGGCTATCTCAAAATTTTGATTGGATGTGTTTGGGGAAATGGTGAGCATGAGAGGGGGATTAGTTGCCCTCCAATCACTTTCGACTTTTAAAAAGGGCACTATCCCTTTCAATTTCCAATTGAATGAGCCCTTTTTGAGGTTCCTACGACAACACTATCTATAAAAACCTTATATGCTCTCAGGGCATAACTTACACCCCTTGCCATGAGAGGTGTGATGGGTTTGTGACACTATTTTCTATAAACAACACTATGACAACACTTTCTATATAAAAAAAAACCTTATATGCCCCCTGGGCATAACGTACAACCCTTGCCCTTAGGGGTGTGGGGGGTTTATCATCTTCAAAGACCTAATTTCCAGAACTTTCAACTACGTTGAACAAAATTGCTATCTCAAAATTTTGATTGGATGCGTTTGGGGAAATGGTGGGCGTGAGAGGGGGGTTAGTTGCCCTCCAATGACTTTCGACAAGTAAAAAGGGCACTAGCCCTTTCAATTTTCAATCAAATGAGCCCTTTTTAAAGTTCCTACGTCAATACTTTCTATAAAACTGCATATACCCCCAGGGCATAACTAACAACCCTTGTTCTGAGGGCTCTGAGGGGGTTATCATCCTCAAAGACCAAATTTCCAGACCTTTAAACTACGTTGAACAAAATGGTTATCTCAAAATTTTGATTGGATGCATTTGGGGAAATGATGGGTGTGAGAGGAAGGTTATTTACCCCCCAATTACTTTCTACTATTAAAAAGGGCACTAGCCCTTTCACTTTCCAATCGACTGAGTCGTTTTTGAAGTTTCCACGACAACCCTTTCTATAAAAACCTTATGTCCCCCCGGGGCATAACTTACAACCCTATCACTTAGGGCTGTGGGGAGGGGGGAGGGTCTTGTCATCCTCAAAGACCTCATTTCCAGAACTTTCAACTATGTTGAAGAAAATGGCTATCTCAAAATTTTGATTGGATGTGTTTGGGGAAATGGTGGGCATGAGAAAGTGGTTAGTTGCCCCTATTCAGTTTCGACTTTTAAAAAAGGCACCATCCCTTTCAATTTCCAATTGAATGAGCCCTTTTTGAGGTTTCTACAACAACGCTATCTATAAAAACCTTATATGCCCTCAGGGTATAACTTACACCCCTTGCCATGAGTGGTGTGGGGGGTTTGTCATCCTGAAAGACATAATTTCCAGAACTTCCAACTACGTTGAACAAAATGGCTATCTCAAAATTTTGATTGGATGTGTTTGGGGAAATGGTGGGCGTGAGAGAGGGGTTACTTGCCCCTATTCACTTTCGACTATGAAAAATAGCACTAGCCCTTTCAATTTTCAATCGAATGAGCCCTTTTTGAAGTTTCTATGACAACAGTTTCTATATAAAAAAAACTCATATGGCCCTAGGGCATAACTTACAACCCTTGCCTTTAGGGGTGTGGGGGGTTTATCATCCTCAAAAACCTAATTTCCAGAACTTTCAACTACGTTGAACAAAATTGCTATCTCAAAATTTTGATTGGACGTGTTTGGGGAAAATATTGGGCGTGAGAGGGGGGATAGTTGCCCTCCAATCACTTTCGACTATTAAAAAGGGCACTAGCCCTTTGAATTTCCAATCAAATGAGCCCTTTTTGAAGTTTTTACGACAAAGCTGTCTATAAAAACCTTATATGCCCCCAGGGCATAACTTAAAATCCTTGCCCTGAAGGCTGTGAGGAGAGTGTCCTCTTCAAAGACATATTTTCCAGATATTTCAACTACATTGAACAAAATGGCCATCTCAAAATTTTGATTAGATGTGTTTGGGGAAATGGTGGGCGTGGAACGGGTGTTAGCTGTTAGTTGCCTTCAAATTACTTTCGGCTATTAAAAAGGGCACAAGCCCTTCCAATTTCCAATTGAATGAGTCCTTTTCGAAGTTTCTACGACAATTCATTCGATACGAAGTGCCCTGGTCTAAAAAAACAAAGAAATAAATAATACATTGTACCAACATCGTTCTTTACTTAGGCAGCGCAAATGAATTGAGTTTTTAAGGACGCTCTCAAAAGTCATACAAAATTTTCTCAGGCTCATAGCTTTTGATGGGTACATAAAGAATTTTATATATCTGGAGTCGGCATAAAAATCCAATGCAGTTGATATATCTATTGCTATAAAAATTTCGTGTTTTACTGTTTCGGTTGCTGTTTGGCCGAGTTGCTCCTCATTTCCAGTATGTTACCACGAACTATTTGATTACCCAATCAAGCTTGGAATTCACTCTCAAAAAGGACATTGGTGGCGGGCATGGTCAATAATTTTATGACAACTTTGCATAGGTTTTTCTGAGCCCCATATTACAAGACTTCCACGACTTGAGTGAATCAGTTTTTCTTGGAACTTAAGACTCCCTACTAAAAATCTAGAGATTCGTGACAGATGCAACTGCTGACGAAGCTTGTCTTGCATTTACTACTCAAACTTCATCATGTGATCCCTACAAACTGGCTTGATTTTTGATTCTGCACTGTATCTACTGATACAGATTCCCAAAACATGTATTTTGCTATTTTACTCTCAACGGAGAAGATCGTCAGGGGCAATACACAATTTCTGAACAAGTGTGATCTGAACAAGGCCTATATGCTTAGAAGGTATTTTATCTAGCCAAGCTTTTTGAAGGTTCTCAGCAACATTTGAGAGCCCACCGTCACTAAACGTAGTTTTGAGAATGGGCTATGCCATCTTAAGGATACAGTTGTGCATTCTGTGTATCTTCATGTATGAGGCATTATATTGAAAGGATTATTCTTCTTCTCGGCTATTTGCGAAACAATTTTCTATGTTGGATCTTTTCTGCTAGACATTCACTGGTAGATACCGGAAAAAGCCGAAATAATATCGTTTTCGATATCGATATTTATGTTTCGACATCGATATTTGGTGCGATATATCGATACCCAATGTCG